>OY796677.1:34981170-35235382 GCA_963680715.1 Tetragnatha montana
GATTTGTGGAAGCAGTTTTATTTAAAATAACAATATCGAATGTCATCTTCGCATTGAATACGCCATTGCATTTTACAGGGAAAATATATATGCTTTGCACTTCTAAAGCTCTACTCCATACAGCACAGTTGAATGAGAAGCTGCATATATTCTTTGGATTTTTTTATATATACATTTAGATTTTGTTTTTCAAAAGCAGGATTTTTGCATGCATGCTAAACATAACACAGTAGAAACATTCCTTTAAATGTGCTCTTAAACAGCTTAAAGCCTAATATTAAGTGATTTATAAAAACCTAAAAAAATCAAACCTAATCAAATATTTTCCTTTCAAGTACCTAAATATTTAGAACGTCAATTTTTTTTAAACAACAGAACACAATGATTGGGTTTACTTCAGATTAAAATATTTTTTTTATTTTTCCTAGAATGTATAAGAAAAAAAAATACTTAACTTAAAAACTACAGCACCTGAATAAAAGAAGATTTTGAGGAATATTAAAATATTTAAAAAGATAATATTATGCTTTTAAGATTTTTTCAGGGTGAAAGTTTAATGTATGGAAAATTCAGGTAAGATGAAGTTTTTCAACCATGCTTTAATTTAAATTACAACGGAAGAATTTTCGTGCAACACTTTCTTTCTTTACCTTAAAGTGTAAAATATAGTTTTTAGAATTTGTTTTCATAATTTTTTTTAAACCAAGGAAGTTTTATTTCAGAATAAGTAATATTACTTAACCCTGACTATCGTAAACCTTTTGTGTTGGATAAATAAGGTCTTACATATTTATCAGTTTGTAAGTGTTTTTAAGTGGTTTGATTGAATATAGCCAATACTTCTTTTATATCTCAATCACAACTAATTTATATTCGTAATAAGCAATCTTAAATGCTTATTATTTTCTCATGAAATCTATATCGATATCATAACAAAACACGTCATCTTACCTGATTCTTTTTTGAATACATCAATAAAATCACATGGGTTACAGAAAGATAATTCCTGTTTAAAGAAGGTCATTATATTTTATTTCCTCACAAAAGTGCTTAGAACACTCACCATTTACTGAGACAGGAGAAGTAGAGTTGTTTGGGGGAGTATTGTTAAATGAAATAAAGAATTCAAACATCAAACTAGAAATTTGCCATGGTTTTGAGATTGAAAACGTTTAAGCATATCAGGTATTCCATAAATATCTTTATTTTAAAGGAATAAATCTTAAAATAAAGGAAAATAACGCTTGAAAATAAATTAATTGAATTTATTTTGGTATTTGCATAACTGATGGAGTTTTTAAATCGACAATTATCGAGTTTTTCCTGATGAAAATATTTAATTTTGTGGTTTTCATCTCATTTTTACAATAGTGATTTAAGCAGATCTACTCTAGTAGAGAAATGGAGAAATAAGCGTAAAAGAGCAGAAAAACGCAAATATCTCGAAAAGTATTTCGAATTTCGGAATGAAAATGGGCGACTCGGCGTCCCTGGGTCATTTGCCATCTTTTGGTACCTCGGACGCCCTTCTACGTTCAGTGGTTTCGGAGGAGATAGAGGGACATACATACGGACAAGCAAACGGACATACGTTTGTTTACTCTCGGATTTTAATAGTATAGATCTCTAAATTTTATTGTTGTCACAAAAAAAACAGTATACATGTTACGGGCAAAGTGATAAACCGGGCATTATTAATAATGCCCGAAGTGAGGCAGGCAAGAGAAAAAATATCCATTGATAAATGTCTTTGAATTTATCACATTGCCCACCTCACTCCGGGTATTATCAATAATTCCCGGATTTAATACCTTTTCTGCCTAAAATAATCGGTCAATCAAAAACGTCAAGCTTATATTTTTACCCAGAAAAATATTTGTGAACGAATGAACGGTAGCCTTTACCCATCGTTCTCAGGTTAAAGAGTGTCCTTTCATAGCAATTTTAGTGCTCCTTTAAAAACAACTCACTGTTTCATATTTTCTTCATTAAAAGCTTAATAAAAAGGGTAATTAAATCGAACAAAAAACTATACTATCGGCTCATCCTACCTAACATTTTAGTGCTAAGCATTTTTAATTCCAACTATCCATTACAAATTGGCAGCCAATTAAGTAAGAATTTGAAAAAATCCCAATTTTTCGTAGAAGGACTCTAATCGGCCGACTGAGCTAAAACTTTAATATTTTATTCTCATAGTAATGGGATAACATAAAAACGCGCGAAAAATGCTCTAAAGTCTTTGTAACATGCATTTTTACAAAATCTGTAAATCTGAAGCACATTTTTTGCCAAAAATCTACATTATCTCAGCTTGTTTAAAAAATAAGTAAATAAACCGTAAGTTAAAGGACAGCACTATGTATAGTATACATTCTTGCGCTAAAACAAACGTTTTGTCCCCACACAATTCAACGACTCCAAACAAGCCCACAATTTACTAGTTTCAAAACCTCCATTTGTGGCTAAATGCCGGATGAAGCAGGGCTATTCACAACTCCAGATATTTTAATAACACCATATCAGTCCTCAGGGAAACAATTCCTTTGTTCCTTTCGCGGAAGGGGTGAGCAGCCGTCAGTTTCCTTTGTTTGGAAAGGATCCAGCGATCGATTTTTCCTGCTTGTCACTGAAGGGTCTCTTTTGCTCACTTAATTGCGGCTCATGAGGCTCCTTTTTTGTAATCTTTTGAACATGTTTGTCGAGGAGTTGAGTGCTTTGTATTTTAATTTTGTTTTACGTTGGTTGGTAAACGAGAATGGGACCTGACAGAAGCGCATGGATTAAGAATATTAGATTTTGACTGCGTAATATGTATTGATGCATTTCTATATTTAATATAAAGAAAAGTTTTATTTTTATTGTTCATTAGCGGCTCTAATGTTACAGGATCCTGTAAACTTCTTAGCATGTTTGTTGGAGATTGCGTTATTCCTTGGTTGAAAACGTAAATGGATTTACCCTTATAAGCATACATAATATTTCTATTCATTCATTTCTATCAATTACAATACTTTCAAACTTCTTGGGTGTTCTTAAATAGTTCTTGATAAAGGCTTATATAAATATTTTTACAAAAAACTCACTAGAAAACTTTTTCCTTTGAATCTTGAGAAATTTGAATACATTTAAAGTAAACGTTATCTTTACATTTTATTTCCCTTTTAAAAACTTGAAACATGAAGAAACTTTGAAGACTCTGGCTTTTTATCTTTTAAAGTTACGTTGTGTCGTTACGAACTTTAATAGAGTACATTTAAAACTATGGTTTTGATAGATTGAAGATATATACTAAATATAAATGACGCGTTCAGAGTTTTAGTAATAATTTCATCAAATTATACGAGGATTGAAAATAATCTAATAGGTACAAAAGTTTTATTTGTATGTTAAAACCTATTAAATCAGAAGAAAAATTTAGGAATTGAGGTAGTAAAATTTTAAAAAATATCTACAAGTAATGAAATTGGCATATGCCACATTTAAGGCATAGTTTAACACAGACAAAAATTGTAAAAACGGACATCGGAATACTTTTAAGTAATAATTAGTCTTAATAATTAGTAATCATAATTAGTCTTAAATAAGCTGCACTTTTTTAAAGTTTTCCATTATTATATTTTCTATTTAGATTTCATTGCTAAAACAATTTATGTTACTTATTTTCTGCCATTCGAATTATAAAGATATTTTATTTTCTAGTATGTGGCTAAAATTATTGGAGGCGATAATTTAAAAACGGGAACCCTTTGAAATTTATTTAATAATTATAGTTTAGACAAATCAGCCAGCTCGGTATGAGTGATTAAAAAATATAAAACTTCAAGAAAATTACAACTTGTATTTATGACAAAAAATAACTAAAGTAAATAGTACTTTTAAGGAAATGAACTGAATTTATTGTTCAAAGCCTTCACAAATCGTGAGAAAATATGGCTGCAGTTAATCTCTATTAGGATGCGTTAACTAGCAGAACAAGAAGCAGGAACTATATTATTAAAATATTTTGTTTAAAATAGAGACAGTAAAATGCATGAATAGCTGCCACGACTGGCATCAGTTTCATTGTTAAGAAAGATTTATTCTCTACTGAGTGTATTATATTTCATGAAAAGTGAACATTTAAATGCGCTCTACAAACACATTCAGTAGAGAACTGCTTTTAACCCTTTCAATCATCAGCCGCCTGAGATTTCCATTGAATCCTATAGAAAATTTGGGGCGGCTAGGACTGAAAGGATTTAAAAAAATCAAAGGGTAAATGAGCTGTAAAGGATTTGATTAAGGAAACAATTGAAGTTGAAAGGAAATGAAAGGACAGGATCTTTTGGAAAATGACCAATAGGGATGGATTAGTAACGATGATGCAAAAAAGAAAGAAAAGAGAAAAAGTATTCATTAAAAGAAGATGGCTGAAGCAGTAGTGTAATGAAAAGAGCAAAGAATTTCAAAAGAAAGAATACAAGATTTGTGGAAGCAGTTTTATTTAAAATAACAATATCGAATGTCATCTTCGCATTGAATACGCCATTGCATTTTACAGGGAAAATATATATGCTTTGCACTTCTAAAGCTCTACTCCATACAGCACAGTTGAATGAGAAGCTGCATATATTCTTTGGATTTTTTTATATATACATTTAGATTTTGTTTTTCAAAAGCAGGATTTTTGCATGCATGCTAAACATAACACAGTAGAAACATTCCTTTAAATGTGCTCTTAAACAGCTTAAAGCCTAATATTAAGTGATTTATAAAAACCTAAAAAAATCAAACCTAATCAAATATTTTCCTTTCAAGTACCTAAATATTTAGAACGTCAATTTTTTTTAAACAACAGAACACAATGATTGGGTTTACTTCAGATTAAAATATTTTTTTTATTTTTCCTAGAATGTATAAGAAAAAAAAATACTTAACTTAAAAACTACAGCACCTGAATAAAAGAAGATTTTGAGGAATATTAAAATATTTAAAAAGATAATATTATGCTTTTAAGATTTTTTCAGGGTGAAAGTTTAATGTATGGAAAATTCAGGTAAGATGAAGTTTTTCAACCATGCTTTAATTTAAATTACAACGGAAGAATTTTCGTGCAACACTTTCTTTCTTTACCTTAAAGTGTAAAATATAGTTTTTAGAATTTGTTTTCATAATTTTTTTTAAACCAAGGAAGTTTTATTTCAGAATAAGTAATATTACTTAACCCTGACTATCGTAAACCTTTTGTGTTGGATAAATAAGGTCTTACATATTTATCAGTTTGTAAGTGTTTTTAAGTGGTTTGATTGAATTTAGCCAATACTTCTTTTATATCTCAATCACAACTAATTTATATTCGTAATAAGCAATCTTAAATGCTTATTATTTTCTCATGAAATCTATATCGATATCATAACAAAACACGTCATCTTACCTGATTCTTTTTTGAATACATCAATAAAATCACATGGGTTACAGAAAGATAATTCCTGTTTAAAGAAGGTCATTATATTTTATTTCCTCACAAAAGTGCTTAGAACACTCACCATTTACTGAGACAGGAGAAGTAGAGTTGTTTGGGGGAGTATTGTTAAATGAAATAAAGAATTCAAACATCAAACTAGAAATTTGCCATGGTTTTGAGATTGAAAACGTTTAAGCATTTCAGATATCCCTTTCTTATTTAATTTTAACATCTGACAAATTTAAGAATCCATTACAGTAATTTTAAACAGATGTTTTCATGCCTTATTTTGTTAAACACCCCTATCCCTTTAGTGGTGATTTGTAACTGTATTAGTACCGACCGCCTCAAGTTTTCTATAGGATTCAATAGAAATCTTGGGCGGTAGGTATTGAAAGGGTTAATCAAATCTTTGCCAGGAAATAAAATCACATGACATTTTACAAAGCATTATAAATACTTTTTGTAACATTTTGTCCAGATGTTTTCTTTTCACGAGCGAACTACACTGAAAATTTTGAAGAAAATAAACATTGCAACGAAATGAAACTATTGCCGCGTTATAGCCGCAGCTTGCTAAAGCAACGTATTAATGAGATATGTTTTAAATGATACGTAACACTGGTAAGCAACTGAACTAAATGCAGTATGCCTTCATGTGCCAGTAGATAAAATGCTTACCGTCTAATTAAACCACCTATACGCCACAAACATAGAAAGCAGTGAATGCAAAATAACGCAGCACCACGGTTGAATTTTTCAAGCACAACTAAGTTCCTAATATACCTAAGACAATACAAAGTTCATTTCATATTTTAGCTGCCAAAATTTAGGGCATGGGTCAAAATCAGCACCAAAACTCACTGCAAAAGTCTTCTGACTTTACATTCTACTCTATAATACGCTTCTCTACCATCTTACTTTCAAATGACATACATGTACACAGAAGTAGGAAAAATGTAAGTAATTTTAACATTAAAATAGTCTAGAATTAAAAAGATTTTCATGTACATACTAATGTTTTTTAATAAACTTTTGTGGAATGTTCCACAATTGTTATTACTTGAGAATACTTTGAATTTCATTCAACTGTTAGAATTTTGTCAGTTAAATACTATTTATTAATACCATCATTTAAAGTTTCAAAGCATTTATTAAAAATTTAATTCAATATAATTTTTTAAGGCCATATAATGGCCTATCTGGCTTAAAAGTAATTTAGATGGGAAGATTAAATAGTTGAGGAAGGAGAAGGGTGCAATATTGGGGTTTTATTTCACTAGTAGTAGCGGTTGTTAACTCTAGCATTCAAAACTTTGAGTGGAGAAACCTGTCATTTAAAATCTTGATGTTAATTAATATTAAGTTTTACACTTGTAGAGCTATGTAGTTTATACACACACGAGAAAAATATGCATAAAATGCTCCTGTTAATATTATTTGTACCCTTAACATTTTGTCACTAAACATTTAATTTGAAAGTTTTTTTACATCGTTTATTAAATTAAGGATTCTGATCATAAAACGTGATAAAATGTACTTGTGCTTTAAGTACTCTAGAATAATGAAACAATTAAATTGAGCCAAAAAATAATTTGTTTCCCCAAATTTAACAGTGTCTTAATGTACTGTAAAGAAATTTTTAGAAAGAAAGATATTTTTTTAAATTAAAAAAAAGCCAATTGTTTGTTTTCTGCTACGAAAATATTTTTTTATTCTTGACTGGACTTTGATGTCCGTGGATAGTGGGAAGTTAACAGTACTTTACATCTTTAGACCAGTCCTTTTACCTAACTCCTTAAAATAGTAACACCAGCGTGTTAGAAATGTGTGTAAAAACTTTTCAAATACACCTCAACACCTTGGAATTACCTTCTTCAGCCCTCAAGGATATGGAAGTAATTCACAAAAACAATATTACCCGTCTTTTACACATTCGGTTGTAGCAAATCCGTTTGAGCTAATAATAAATTACAATATACAGTCCTTTGCTAACCCATGCGCAAACACATTCTTTAAATAATTAACAATACAATAGATACAATGTACAGTTTCAACAATGAAGTGTTATAACAATGAGATTAGTCTTTATGCTAAGTTTTGTAAAGCATTTTAAAGATTAAAATGCTTGCCACGTCATTTCTTTATATAACAGTCGTACACATATGGCATCTCTCATTATGTGTAGATGTTCTGTACAGTTTTTATGATAATCAACAGATGATCTGTAAGATCATGCACAGTGTACAATACAGCTCTGGAGCAAATAGAAAGTCGTTCAATTCATAATTAACTATCTATAGTGTACCTTCTGAGAAGATTTCGAAATGGCAGTTTCCATCCAGTATCATTTCGTGGGGTTTCTAACTTAAACTCCTTCTAGTCAAGTTTCTCCCAATTTAAATATCCACGATGGAGTTTTTATAATTTTGTAAGTAATAGAAATGAAATGTATGATTTTTTTTCTGAGAATTTTCGTATACTTCTTTATTTGCTTTTACAATGGTCTGGTACTATTCCGTTATATATCCCGTTGAAAATCACAAAGCTGTAGAGGATTTCAAAGATTTGAAATATCCCCAAAATTAGCAAACCGACGTATTAAAAATACTACTCAGCTATATTCATAACTATTCCAAATATTTTGGTGTTACTTTAAAATTAGTCATCTTTTAACAACTTGGCAATTTTTAACGGTATGGATAAAGGAAACGTAAAGATGGTTTGCTAGGTTTCCCCCATTAGACGAACTATTCATAATACCTTTTTATTTGTTAACCTTACGTTTTGATGATGTGAATATATATTTGAAACTACAATTCTAGCATGAAAGATATATCTGTTTCTGAAAACAACCCTAATAAAAATACATTTGACGCAACTTAAGGATCAGAGAAACAGGATAGCGTCATTGGCGCCCAAGTCCTGCTTCTGACGTCACCATCGCATTTTGCCTTGGATAATTCAAAGAATTCAACGGTTCAAAACTTCGAAGGCTGTAAAATTTCAGGACGAGTGAGGGTAGAGATGGAGTGGCATCCTGCCAAACACCCTACATTAGAACTCTCAACCATTTTTGGAATACAAAGAATGGAACTATTTCTTATCTTGTAAAACAGGCGACAAAGAGTTGAAGAGATCGGTTGGAAAGGCTTCTCAAAAAGCCTTTGGGCTTATTTGAAAGTTGCCTTGGAGCGTGGTATTATGGGATTGCAGAAGCAGCTACTAGAATGCAACAAAATTTTAAGTTGCAAGATAGTTTGCTAAGTTTATATTCTTATTGTTTCAAACTTAAACACTCAAGGATTTTGTGATACTTAAAATCGAAGGTTAAAATATATAGAATATTCAGATGTGCAATTTTTATTCAGAAAATTCACAAATTTCTACCATTGTATGCTTGAATTAAAGTTGACGAACTATGAGAGACGGCATATTAATACAGATTACGTACTTTAGTAAAAAAGTGAAAATGTTTAAGAAACAATTTTTAAGTTCACGATTATTTTAATATAAGTGATCCAAAATTCTCGGACTTTTACACTAAATATAAATATATAGTTAAAAAACTAAACTTCCCGTTCATAGGTTATTATTGAAAAGTGCACAATTCTACTGTATTAAATATCTCATTTTCATTCATCACAAGTAAGTTGGGTATTTACACAGAGTACTAGAACAGAGAGTCCACGGCCATAGGCCCTAATGGAAATCGAAAATCATGACATCTTGTTACAGGCACAGAGTATAGATTCTAACAGAGGGTCCAAGCGGCGATTTTACTCTTTCGGAGACAATAGTTCCACCGTTATCGCATAGTGGCGCTGATGGTCCCAGTTGTCAATCGATATCATATCGATATCAAGTGGGAGGGAACAAGTCGGAACGAGTGATTCTGATTGGATATGGAACTTTTTATGGGAATTTCGCAATCACTGTTATTTTTCCCCAGATCAAGGAACTTTTCCCTAAACTTTCCCTGCCGGTAGTAAAATTTCCCCATAAATAAACATGGATGATTTGTAGTGTCTCGGTCTCATCAGTGATTGCTCTAGCAGATATTATTATTTTGCATCATTCTCCAAGTAAGTCTCATTTAACATTGTTTTATTCAATAACTTAAATCCTATGATTAATTATAAAAATGCTTCTTTTCTAAAAATGTCTTTCTTTTGCTTTTAGAACACGTTTATGTTGAATTGTAAACAACTTCCTCCAGTTTTGATGATTTTCGTTTGGGAAAGGATAAACTGTAAGTAGGTAATGACTTTTTAATAATTTTCAAATCAATGTTTTAAAAAGCAAGATTATGTTAAGAATATTTGTTTATCAAATAAAAAAAAGCAAAGGATTAAGACATTACTATAGTAAAAATTTGCCAATTATCAAATGAAAAAAAGTAAACAAAATGGGTGAATTTCCATTACAATGATCCGAAAGTTATTTAGAACTGTAAATGAAATCTTTATTTTTTTTTACTAAATATCGTCTGGTAATACATATATATTTGAAGATCAATTATATGTTATTTAATGTTATAAATGGTTTGCGAGTACTACTTTGTTTCCTGAATTCATTCCTTGAGTTTTTATTAGTATGCAGTTTATTATTTTTATAAAGCAACTTTCCAATAGCTAATAAATTGCAAGTACGTTTCAATGCTATTCTTACCTTTTGATTATTTACTTTATCACTGAGTTTTGATGAGTTACTTTATTTGTGAAAATGTTATTTAATCTTATATTCGTGCTTTTTGAGTCATGTTTTTATAATTAATTTGGAACTATGCTTCTCTGGTAATTACTGTTGACTTGTAAATCAAGTCTGTATCCTTTTCCCTTATTGTATGTATATTCTTCAGTTTATTGATAACTATATTAAATGAAGCCATGATAAACTTTTTGCAGTTTTTAATTATTTGAATAGGTTTAAATTACCTTTCTCAAGTAGTATAATCTAAGTAATGGTTGAAATTTTGAAATATGTTTTAATAAAAACTATAACAAAGCATGGTTTGGAAATGCAGGCAATCACTTTAAAATACTTATTTTGAAAAAAATCTGATAAATTCATCAATTTTCAGGGGCTTTTGAATCTGCATTGGTTGAATTCAAAGCTATCAAGAATGATTGCATTATATTACCCTGCAGTGTCAAAATTGTTATTGAGTTATTGTTATTCAAAGTTATGTTTTTTATGTAAGAGGTTTTAAGCTTAGGTTGAGTATTGTGTGCCTGTGAAAGCAAAAGCTTTTACATAAGTCAGATACTAAAATAAACAATAATCTGATAAAACATTTAAAAATATAGAAATTATCTACTATCTCAAATTCTATTGTGGAATAGGTTGGCAAAATCCCTGAAGGAAGTCAAGGCACTTCTGTGTCTAAATCATTGAAATTTCCTGTTAATTTTTTAAAAGGAAAAATGCTTTATTTGCAATGACTTAGAAATCACTACTAATCATTTTTCTTAGTCAAATTCTGTTATATTGTAACTGGGATTTTTCCCACTTGTGTCATTTTATTTAATTTCAATTTGTCTTATATTTTTGCATACATCCCTTCAACTAATTGGTTCTTAAGATATCAGAAATTTGTCTAGTTTTTTGTAATATCTGTAAATATCTGTTCAATAAACTATTTTTTTATTACTACTTGTATTCACTGTGTTGAAATTAATATGAAGTAATTATTTTCTATGTTTCTTCCAATCTTTTCACCTAAGAAAAATTATATTTGGGTATAATTTATGGTGTTGTTTTATTTATGGATAATAGAATTGTTTATATTATAAATCACCATACATTCATTCTACCTCACCTGCAATCCAGTTCAGTTTTTGAATATACTATAGCATAATCTAATGTGAAATAAGTTTAATAAATTTACTACTTTTGAATAACCAAAAAAAAAATAGCATTTTGTTTGCAAAATGCTAAAAAATGCAAACTTAAATCATAATCACTCAGTTAATCAACTCATTGTTTTAGTTTAATGAAAAAAGATAAACTCGCGATAGAAATAGATAACAAAAACTTCAATTGGTGAAAGTAAAATTACAAAGATAATTCAATTTCTAAGTCTAGAAATTATTCAGATCAATCGCTGTAAAAGGCGATTTCCAATTCAAAAGCCGAAGTTAGAAATTTCCTCTTTCCCCAGCGCATGCTCAAAAGACACACGTAGCTGTTTGAAAACTGGGAAAACAGAAGAAATCTTTTCCCTTTCTAGCGATTTGAGTGACAGGTGAGGGTTGATAGCTGGCCAGGTGGGCGGGGTTAATAGAGAAAGAGGAGGTTGCAGAGAGAGAGATTGCATGAGAATTGAAGAGAGTCAATAACGTTCGTCCTGCACTGTCGTCCTGTTCTCTGGTTAGTTCCACCGTTATCGCATAGGGGCGCCACGTTCTATGGGAAAAACCATGCTTTAAAAGTTGCCATTAGCGTCTATGGAGATGGACCCTCTGTTAAGCTCTATACTCTGTGGTTACAGGTTGGGAGAATTGTGGCGCTGGGATCGCACTAAACGCACTAGCGTCTGGATCCAGTCTGAATCGTTCGCCGGCTGCCTATGGGAGATCGAAAACACCTTTTTGCGCATGCGCTAAGTTCTAATTTGGCGAGAGATTTAAGCGGCCGGCATACGTTCCAGAATCTAGAGTGGCGCCCTCACATCAGTAACGCATTTGAAAATAGCCTCGTGGACCCTCTGTTAGGATATTTCTCTGTGGGTATTTATACGACTATTCCTGTCTTTTAACTATTTTCAAACACAAGAAAAGACCCCAACTATCAATCATAATCGATGTAAGTTTAAAACAGAATTGCGAACGTAACTTCCAGGTAGTCAGGCTTGGAATATACACTAATACTACGTATTCAGAGTTTCTGGCAAGAAATTGGAATTGACTTACCACAAAGAACAACTTTGAGAGAGAAAGAGAGAGAGATTTGTATACAAAATATCCAGAGGATCAAGCAAGTTGGGAATCAACTCTGTTGTCCAAAAGAACAGAAACCGGAAGTTTGGTTTGGTTTGGTTTTTTGGGTACATATATTTTCCGGTCTGTGTGCTTGATCTCTAGGATCCGCTTATAAACCTTCGTCAAGTAAGACAGACACAACAGAATATTTTTACTGACACAAGAAAGAGAAAATACACCCAGGACAAAGGCCGGAATCGAACCGACGGCCAATACAGTGCACACACTGCTAGCGTGGTTGTCTGCTCGTAACACAACCAGGCCACTTGGCCCCCAAACCGGAAGTTTAGAACTCATTAAAGACATTGAATTCGGAAGGGTTGCCATACTTGCAATATTCAGAGAAAGTGCATGTCATAACATACATAGTTGTCTCGATATGCAACGCTTTCGGGCGATGCACTTCACACACGTCTAGCGTGCTCCAGTGCTGTCATGGATTCTTAGCGTTGACGCTCTTACGTATTTGACGTATCTACGTATCTGACGCTCTTACAGCAAGAACCAATGACGGGGCGAAATGATTTTTACGCGTGAATCGCATCGCACGAAAACATAACATGTCATCCCATCCCTATAAATTGGAAATTTCTGAGCACGTTCAATTATTCTTGGAAACTTTTCCCCGCTGGCTTTAATTGATTTTAATAACTGAATTTGGCCATGTGCATTGACATTTTAAACATGTAGAACTGAAGTCATTTAGACCTAGGAGAAAGTGCGGAGAACTCGGCTTCTGCTGGAGGGCAATTTACTACAAGGGACATCTAAATCCAATGAAAAAAAATTTCCACGAGGGTTGAGCTGGACTAAAAACTTCTTCCATAGGATTTAGAGGATCCCAGTTTTCAAACTACGCAGACACCTTACAAATTACGTTTTCATTCACTGATCTTATGATTTGGCCTCCGCTCATGACCAATAGATGACATCACCGATTCAAGTGGGTTTACAAACATGCAGCGACATGAACGACGCGACCGGGACGTCGAGAAGAAAACTATAGAAAATTTCCTAACGTTCTTCTCGTCAATGCAGACCATTGGTTCTAGGCTCTATAACGTAGTATCTACGTCATCATCCATTGGAAATTTTCGACTGTTTTCCCCTCCACGGCACGGTCACGTCGCTCAAATCGCTGTATGCAAATCCACCCTCAAACTTTTAATCATTTCCCAAGCAGCACAAACGCTCAAGATTCGCCACATTTGGCCAAATTTCGTTTAATTTTAGTTGCAGTTACGTAAACGTTACATATTTGGTATGAGCTGTGCTACTATAGGAAGCTGTCACCAAACGATCCTGGATGGAACGCTCCCATTTCCGATCAAAACCTTCGCTCCAGAGCGCATCAACAATCACTATCCGCACACTCAACAACAGGTACTTTGATATATTCGAGACTAGTAGTCACTTTGATTCTTCCACACTGAGCCGTCGCAGTCTTGATGAGCTACAAGGATGGGATTAGCGCCTGGGCGTATCATAAGACGGTCTCTATCTCCGCCACGTGTCCCAGCGTGGTGCTGGTTTTGATGAAGTGAGGCCCGTAGGCGTGCAAGGCGTCCGACTTATGGCTTTCGTTCGTCATGATGACGTTCCGGGTGAGGTCCCGCGTCTTCAAGGGTTCCGTCTGCTTGAACCTGTTGAATGAGTGGAAGGTGAAGTTTTCCCGAAAGAGGATAACATGAGGATTAAAAATAAAACTGATGGAAAAACCTCCCTAGTTTTAAAAGTTATAAACTGGTTAGGCAAAGTTATCTTTTCTTTTTGGTAAGCTGGGAGAGAGAAGTACTTAAGTAAACCCAATAAATTTATTTCAAAGAAATATTTTTGGTGATAAGTGACAGCATTTCGTCTCTACAGATGAGACTCATATGCTGTCAATCTTTTCGCTACTGGCCAACACCTATTTCAGAAAGTGTCAAGGCGTAATATGCGCTCATTTGGCAAGATATTTCGACTGACTATATTCGACAGCAACGTTTCCTGACCCTATGACGTCACTAAATAGTTTTTCGATTGGATAATATCTTAGGCTCCCGCATCGCACTTAAAGTTTGAAAAAATTGATGACTTTTTTACAAAACAACTAAAAAACCAAAGATTAAACTCTCAAATATTGCTCATGATTTTTTTATGAGGATGTAATATAGTTATAGACATAATGTCTCAGGTTCCATTCTTCTATCACTCTTTTTTTCGTTACATATAATTTTTTAATGTTCAAAGAAATTATGTAAAGTTGTTTTTCCTGCATTTTTAAAAAGCTAGTAACTCTAGAACTATACAACTTAAAAACCTGAAATCAGTCCCATTTTGTTCGTTAATTTTTTGTCTTTATTTTGGAGTGCATAATGACCATCATTTTCAAAAAGTTTTTTTCAAAATGTAAAAAAAAATGAAAAAAAAAAAAAAAAAAATAAAAAAAAATGTTTTTTTGAAATTTTTTTTGAAAAAATATTAAAAGCATTTTAACTCTTAAAATGAACATTTCTACCAAATTTCAAGTTGAAAATAAAATTTCATCTTGTATAAAAAAATAAAAATAATCGTAATTTAGGCAAGTCCCTTATACATTCCCTAAAATTATACAACAAGAGCGATTCTCTCATGGAGAGTTCATAAAATCACTTGAGGGTGTTCAAGAACAGTGTAAAATATCTTTTTCCCCTGCTTTGCACTAGAATTTCAGAAATTTGGGTAAAAATAGCCAACTTTTACTTTAGTTCATTTCTATAGCGTTTAAATCTGTGTTTTCCTAGAAAAATTGCATGATCTTAAGTGCAATAAGGCTAAAGACCTTTATTAATTAAATAAATATTTAATTATATTCTTAATTAACCCTTTGGTCACCTATTCTGCAACATTTGAGTTGCAGTATTGAAAAATAACTTTTCTTCCTGCATTGAGAAAAATTGTCCATTTTTCTCAAATTACGCTGAGTAAAAGTTGGTTATTTTTACTCAAATTTCTGAAATTCTAGTGCAAAGCAGGTGCAAAAGATATTTTACACTGTTCTTGAATACCCTCAAGTGATTTTATGAACTCTCCATGAGAGAATCGCTCTTGTTGTATAATTTTAGGGAATGTTTAAGGGACTTGCCTAAATTACGATTATTTTTATTTTTTTATACATGATTACATTTTATTTTTAACTTGAAATTTGGTAGAAATGTTCATTTTAAGAGTTAGAATGCTTTTAATATTTTTTCAAAAAAATTAAAAAAAAAATATTTTTTTTTTAATTTTTTTTTCACTTTTTTTAAATTTTGAAAAAAACTTTTTGAAAATGATGGTCATTATGCACACCAAAACAAAGACAAAAAATTAACGAACTAAATGGGACTAATTTCAGGTTTTTAAGTTGTATAGTTCTAGAGTTATTAGCTTTTTAAAAATGCAGGAAAAACAACTTTACATAATTTCTTTGAACATTAAATAATTATATCTAACGAAAAAAGAGTGATAGAAGAATGGAACCTGAGACATTATGTCTATAACTATACTAGTTCCTCATAAAAAAATCATGAGCAATATTTGAAAGTTTAATCTTTGGTTTTTTAGCTGTTTTGTAAAAAAGTCATCAATTTTTTCTAACTTTAAGTGCGATGCGGGAGCCTAAGATATTATCCAATCGAAAAACTATTTTACACCGTTCTTATTGGACCCAAGTGGCACCCTTTCCGCGCTATTAGAACATAAATAAAAAATAAAGTGTGTTTTCGGCCCACCCTAAGTACATACATATTATCTAACGTCTTTTTACCACGATTTGCGTACCGAAATTCATACTAGCAACCCAACAGGCTTTTTATTTATGCAGTTTCTGCTTCCGCGTAGTGACGTTATAGAATCATGAAACGTTGCTGTCGAATATGGTAGTATGGTACGATTTTCGTGAAATACGTATAAATATTTTGTTATTCAACAAAACATCTAAAATAAGCGAAAATTACGCCTTGTGACCCTGTCAAAGGCAGAAAGTAAGATACATAGAATACATGGCATCTTTAGTGACAATTAGTGTTTTTTAGACTGTGGTTAGTCAGTAACGCTATGTAGTAGCATTGATTAAAAATGAAAGTTAAACTACAGAATGTAAAAAAAAGAGTGCATAGGAAACGTTTAGTTCAAGAGAAGGAGGGGTTGAACGCAAGGAATGGATATACCATTCCGTTACTTGATACTCACTCTTGATTCGCAGATAGGACCGTGACTCCCATCATCTTGTTCATGGCCGTCAATTCCTGGATTTTGAGATGCGCCAAGTGGAGGTCGTGGCGGGTTTTGCGCAGGTTCGCGTCGCAGATGGTGTTCTTGCACTTGTGGTGGGTGAAGACGTCGGTCGCCTCTTGCACAGTCCCGCGGAAGTTCAGAGACTTACCCATGCTCTGGAAAGAAAGAAGAAAAGTGTGTGTTACATGAGCATGGCCATCTAGACTCCAGATAAGGCCAGAGAAGCTCGTGAAACAGTAGGCAAGACTTCACTCTTCATAGCGTTTTTGGACAACTGCGCAAATCCAGTCTGAAATCTTGTACATTGCGCTGTTGAAAAATGACGTCTTGCCTGCTGTACATTTGCCGACGTACAGGCCTAGTGGTTGGAGCATCTGACTGCGAAGCCGTACGTCAGGGGTTCGAATCCCCGTTTGGCATGGATGTTAGTTTCTGTCCTTGTGTGGTGAATGAATGTGGCCCCCCTGTAAAAAGGGGCTGTGCCTGTGTGAATGTGTGTGTGGCGTGGGCAACAGTGCTTCACCTCCGTGGCTTCGGTCCACAGGTGCCCACTGGGTAACGCAAAGTAAGTACTGCTTCGGCATGACATGGGTTAGTGGACTTAAGTTACAGCTGTAACGGTTCAAAATATCTGCCATTAAAAAAACCTTTAAAACAAAAGTATTAAGATAAATGCATACATTTTTTCACACTTATTCTAAATTTTATTGAAAAGTAGACCCTATATTCGTAAACAGCATTAAAAATAGCCTATAAACATATATCACATGCCTATACTTACTACGAAATTTTAAAAATTTTTGATTTTTAAATTTGTTAAAAATTTAAATTTTTTAAAAGATATTTCGTCTCTTTCAAATTTAATTATTTTTTAGATGATTTATCACTGAATATTGTTAAAATATTTTCTTTTATATTTTATTGAACGATTTTACCTGTATTTTTTATGATCATTTTAATAAATTAATTAATTAACTAATGATTTAACCATCAATTGTATTTTTGCTATTTTATAAAGCTATATAACTACAATATCCGCAGAAAAATGACCTCGGCAAATGCCTCAAACGTTTTTAACGAGAATTTTTAAAAAGGTCGATTTTTAATTGAGGCCAAAAAAATAGAAAATTTGGAAAAAATTAAACTTTTTATTGTCCGAATTTCTTCCAATTTCAGTATGTCATTATTTAGGTCATTTCTAATAAGGAAAAACCGTTTGAATTACTTCTTTTGCAGTTATTTTGTGGTTTTGAACGATTTTAATTTTTTTCAAATATCCAATTTTTCAAATAATTTTTAAAAATTGATATTTTAAATTTTAAATAGAATATTCGTATATTCGTATTCAGCACTGAAAAGTAGCCTATAAACAACATTATAAGTCTCAATTACTATTAATTGATTTTTTGAAAATTTTTCGGCCATTTTTTAAAAATTAAAAAAAAATTTAAACATCCCGCGGTTTAAACCTTTTGTAAACTGAGGTTTCTCTGGCCTTAGGCTGAAGTTTAGGAGGGCTCTAAGTTTGACACGACTTACTAGACTGATGAGCGTGAGATAGCCTCCTTTGTCCGTCTTCTCCAGGTGATGGCGGATGTACTTGAAGTAGATGTGCTCCAATAGGAGCACGAGGATGGTAAAAAGCACCCCTCCCCCCAGAAGGAGGAAGGCGCTCATGAACTGATTCACGTCCAGCGGCTTGCTCACGTTGCGCTTCTTGTGCTTCGGCTTGCAAGCTCCCTGCAGCCAGAACCGCTGCAGTCGCTCCAGGTCTCCTGCAAGGTTTATGCAAGTTTTTGCAAGGTATGGTCTGGAGTATAAATGGAAATAATGGTATAGGGAATTGGAAATATAGGGTGTTTCAACAAGTTCACTTAAACTTTTCCTCAGTAAGATTACTTGCGTGGAGGACATGATAAAAGGCTAGTTAACTATACACTGTAAAAAATTCCCGTAAAATTTACGGTTTTAACAGGCAGCTGGGTTGGTTGTGGAAAACCGTAAAAATTACGAAGTAAATCCATAAAAACAACGGAGTCTTTCTTACTTTGTAAAACAAAAAACATGCATTAAAATGGTAAAACGCCATTGTTTTTACGGATTTACTTGGTAATTTTTACGGATTTCCCACAACCAACCCAGCTGCCAGTTTAAAACCGTAAATTTTACGGGATTTTTTTACAGTGTACCAGGGGTGCTACTGACTTAAGCTCAAAATCTCGGAAAACTAGTCGAGTAACGGACCTCTTATCCGGAATCCCAAATTCCGTAATGCTCCCAAATCCGAAACTTTTAAATATTAAAGGTAATAATTTCTATGGTTCTCGCGTATTATCCCGTCGACCATCCGTATTAGCGGTATGGTTAATGGGCTTTGGCTATGTAATATGTTCTTTTTCAGCGGCATGGTCGACGGGATAGTACGGAAGTACCATTTAATTTGCTGAAGGTATTTTCCCCCCAAAATTTGCGGCTTATCCTATGAGGTAGAAAGGTCGGGAATGTTTTAATTTCAGTCGTATGTAAAAGCGACTCGATCGTATAGCTATAGCGGCGAAAGATTTCTTTCGGAATGACGTAGCTACTATTAATTGCTTGTAGAGCCGATGGTAGGACCGGGTTTTTGAGACAAAAAATGTTAATGCTGCAAACCTGCGTTTATTTTTTAATTGGACCTAATTTTGTGCTCTCTTGATGAGCTCTAGATTTTTGAAAATTTCTATAAAACCAGGAATTATGGGATTTCTTTTGTTGAAAAAACCGGATTTCCGGGGCTACATCAGAGAAGTACCGCCCCTGCTCTACCCCTTATTCTTACAACTTTTATACTTCGAAGAATGTGACGTCATATCCGATAAAAACTTCAATATTCTATTCCACGGTGCACACATATATGAGCAATTATATATTTAACATATCCAAATAAACGTGTAAACGTTTTCAATAAATTTTCTATAAATGATATAATGGGTTTTACGATTTTAACTAATGAATCCCATTAAATCATCTTTTCCTTTTTTAACAGCTTATTTACTTTATAAAAACTTTTTGCTGAGCATTAGATTTACTAGTTAATTTAATGTTTATAATGTGTATAATAGTATCCTAATAGTTAATTTATATTACTCCATAGGAATCAAGTTATAAACACAAGAAAATTGTTTCCCTTCAATATCCCTCCTTTGAAAAACAAGCCTAGAATCAAAGATCAAAACCACACCCAGCCCCTAGTAAAAAAACAAATCTATATTCAGCACATCTTTAGCACACCCCTGGGAATATTACGCCTTCTGTACGGATCTTGATTTGTCAGATACACAAGTGAATAGATACAGCTTATGGGGCAAAACCTTATTCCTTAAGGATTGACTGATGACTCTAGTTCAGTCTCGACGGATACAGTAAGGTAAAAAATACGACCAAGTGTAGAAATCAATAACATTTTTATTTATTTATGATAACGGTTATTTTTCGGTTGCTTTTTTTTGCTGAGGTTCAAATACACGGTTAAAGTTTCAATCTAATACGTACTTTTTGATGTATTGTTCTGGGTTAGGCTTATGTTTCCAACTGTTTCTGAACAGGAGAAATTATTAACTAATATTTGTTCAACCCTATTTCGTTTTTAAATTAAAGAATATTTAATTGTCGCACAGTTAATTGCGTTGATTATAGATTGCCGTTAAATGTCGCGAAATGGACTTACAAAACACCTTCTATAGTAGTCAGATCAATCAGGAAAATGAATTAAAAACATAAATTTAAATTTTCCCATTTGAGATAAAACTGTACAATTATTTTGTTACAGATTTTTTACTTACCATTTTCTCTGTATTGAATCATGGCCCTGTTGAACATGCTAAGATATTTGGAGTTTTTTGATAGTGCGAACCCGTAGCCTGTCATGGCGTACCAACTTCCAACTGTCAGAAGTCGACACTCATTGTCTTGGCCCGCCAGGTATTCCAGGACAGTGGCGTCATAGATAAAAGCATCAAGATCACTACCCAGAAAAGTAGAACGGTCAGAATCTCAAGTACGAAACATTATGTAATAATGTTCGGCATTCTCAAAATATCCATAAAAAGTAAAAGGTATGGTAACATTTTCTAGAAAATTTAACCAAACGTATGAAAATTAGAAGTTTTAATAATTAAAATTCAAGTTTTATGAGACTTTTAATTACACATATTTATCGCTGATGTGTTGTTCTTGTTACTAAAAAAAATATCACTCTTACTAAAAAATAAAAGTGAAACGAGTAATTTTACATTATTCTCAAAAATTAATTTTTTGACAAGTATTTCAAGTCTTGTTTATTATCTTTTACTATTTCCTTTTCAAACCAGCAAGTTCCATAGGTATGGAGATCATACGCATGCAAACTTTCAGGAAAATCTAATATAATTCCCAAATTTTGAGAATTTCCTTTATTTTAATTTACTCTTCCTGTAATGGTTTAAAAACACCCAAACATTATTCACTTAACTATTCTCTTTCTCTAATTATGAATTTCTTAAAGTTAATATTATACATAAAGATGGCTTCTATGCACACTAATATCCCGTTTTTCTCTAACAGTTATTAGGTTATCAGAACTATAAAGGATGTAGACAAATTAATAACAGTTGGAAGAATTCGACCATACCCTTTCTTAACTGCGTGTACGCCTGCATTCACAGAAGACCTGTTGAATCTTCTCATCCACGTGAAGAGATGTTTTTTGTTCTTCTTCAAAATGGCCTCTGTATTTCCGTATGGGATGGTTCCGAAACGAAAAGGAGGTTCAACGCTGTACGGATTTTCAAGCTGCAATTGAAGATTATGATATGGATGCATTTTTGAGTCAAACATTTTACTATCCAAATAGCACTAAAAATTATTTAGGCCATTTTTTTATTTTTTAGATTTTAAGAACAGTTTAGCATTTTTCAATACATGATGTTTTTAAAAGAAAGTAACAGTTAATGTATCCTGAAATGGATGATAATTATGTAATTTGTTTAGTTCCCCTCAACGATAAAAAATTTCTTATAAAAATGTCTGAAATTGTATGTAAATTTATTTGTGTATTATAAAATCCCACAGAAACAAGGTTTTATATGCTTGAAAATATAGAGAAAATAAAAGATCTTTTTAAATAAATTAGAAAATTTTTTATAAATTTTTAGGATGCTATTTTTTTTTGTAATTGGAGTCAGAGAAGATTATTTATTAGGGCATTTAAAATATACGTTGCATAAAATAAACATTTTGAAAAAGTATTGATGCAAAAACCATTTAAATGAATGTAAAAAATATTTACAAGAATCTTTAAATAGCATTTTTAAATGACCACAACCAAAAAACGTTTTGGTATTTGTTAATTATTTCAGGAAGCAATATTATTTTCTCATGTTCAAATTCCGTTTTCTGTCTTATATGACATTGATTGATTTAATTTTAATAAAAAATCAGATCAGTGGCAATAAAAAACAGATATATTTAGTGACATCAATACTGAGCAACTGAGCATATGCCGATGAACAAGTTGTTTTACTCTGACGCTTAAAAATAAGAAAGTCCTTGTCTTATAAGTACCCATATGGAAGCTTTGTCATTCAAGCAGCCTTCATTTAAGATTCCATCCCATAATGCACTTTTTCATTTTCACAAAAATATGCGCAAAGTCCACACTAACTTCTCCCTCGATAAAATATTGGACAAAAGCAAAAATTGTCAAAACTCATCTTAAACCAAGAGAAACTACAATATCAAACCACTTAGGAAAAGTGGCAGTAGAAAAGTTGCCTGAAAGGAATCGTTCGATAAAAAAAACCCTGGACTAATTGTATCATAATGTCCCTCCACAGTCCCTATCCACTTAAACCTCCCGTAGCAGTGTGTCATAAAATTTTTACAACTATTTCCGCATAATACATCCATTGATGACGCTTGTTGTTAACCATAAAAGCCTGGAATTGATCTGTTTTTATGTATTTCCAAGTCCCAGAGATTATTTGAATTTAATACTTCTAAACGGAGTTAAGCTTTTAGTATGGAAATAGGGTTACCCTCCATTAAAGTTTTGAATCGCATTAGGGAATATTGCTTCTTTTGTTGAAAAGTTGTGGAAGGTAGATTTATTGCGAAATGAAATATAGTATTTGGGATGCACTGTACTACGGTTCAGAATGACATTGGTCTAATTCCGAAAACACAAAATTTGTAATAAGCACGGATTTTGAATTTTTTAGATTTCTTGTTTAATCAATTGTATCTAAGTCAATTTTATTACAGTTGGCTCGTAAGAGTATAGTTCAATAGTCCCTTCACCATAAGAACAACACAGACGTCGTTACAAGAAAACCTTCAATTACTCAAAACTAAGTTCAGTGGACTTAATCCCCTGTCATTCTTAACAGCTCATATGAAATCATCGGTTTAGAGGAGAAAGGCACTAAGTCATTTTTGGAGGATCTTTTGATAGCGGTAGAGCGCCAAAGAAAGGAGGGATTTGCAGAATCTTGACAAGTTTTAAAACTATCAATGTACTGGTGAATTTTCATAAAGGAATACTTGGCGCATAAGAAAGCAATCGGATATCGCCAAATTTGGCATAACCTTGTATAGAGTAATTAAGCCAACAGTGACTTAATGCCTTTTCCCTGTAATCCGACGATAGCTTTCTTTCAGTTTGATTTTAAACCAGAGCAAGATTAAATTTGGCTTGCATCCATTGTCACTTATGTCATGTAATTGAAATGATATGTTTCGTTTATTTATTTAAATTACTTTATTTGTCATGAAAACAGCATTTATATAAATCGTCATCTATGGTAGGGAAAACAAACTACTTTTTTGTTTAAAAAAAACCCCCATCACTTCAAAATGCCCTCTTTAAAATTTCAGATGATTTCATGAAAACAACATTTATATAAATCGCCATCTATGGAAGGGAAAACAAACTATACTTTTTTAAAAAAAATCCTATCTTCAAAATGACCTCTTTAAAATTTCAGATTTTGTCGACCAATAGTTTCGTCTGTAGATAATTTTAAAGTAGGGTTGTTTTTTTATGTTTTAATAGTGGCTTTCTCCTTTAAGTGGACGGTTCTTCAGACTTACTCGCTTGTCATCTATTCCCGAGAGATCGTAGTACTCCTCTCTGGTGATCATGAAGGCCGCCAAGTTGGCAGTGTAGATGGCGAGAAATACGACAGCAAACATTGCCCAGACACTGGACATGAAACGAGCGGTGTAACCTCTAGGGCAATCGACATTAACGGCAGCACCAAACAGAACTGCCCATACCAGCCAATACGTGCGGAAGAGGGAAAATTTGTGATCTGTAAAAGAATTACTTGTATAACAGGAGAGTTAAGATTATAAGTACTTGTTTTCGGTATTAAGTAATATTTTATCATCAGTTTATTAAATAGAGAAGAAATATAAATCTTCCATGCTATTATCTCAACAAATACGAAATGAATCCGATAAGTATTCACTGAAAAGTATGCTTTATAGTATAGAAGTATGCAGTTAAACCCATTACCTTTTATAGTGTTTATCATCCCTAAAAATGGTCATTTTTTTAAAACACTGTTATTTTTACAAAACTCGTTCTTAATAGAAAAAGAAAAGGGAATAAAAATTTATTTTACTTTTAAACAGTAACTTCAAAACTGACTATTATATAACACCGGCTCAATGTTGCAGATTGTGAAAAGTAAAATACTGAGATTAGAGTCTAAATAATAAAATAACTATAATAAACGCATGCGGCAGTTTGTGGGTTCTAGGTTCTATCCCCAGTACTTATTTTATTTCACTTTCCAAAAAGAGCAAAAGTAAAGTCCACATACACTTGATTCTCCACTAACCCTTCGAAAGAACAGATTGAATGAGCACGTCACAGCCATTCACCAGCTTTGACCACCAAAATGTACTGCCTACCTCTCTGTCAATCATTGAATTTCCCGTGCTGCTCTCTACCTTATACATAAATTTGAAAATAACCTTTTGGACCCTCTGTTAGGATTTTTCTCTGTGTTAAAGTCCATGTGCATTTAGCAAGGGTTCTTACACCGGCAAAACGGTCGTTTCCAACAGGGATTATTATATAATAATTTCCCTACGGGGAATTATGATGACGTCAATTATTGCATCTGTCCCCATTAAGAAGGCGATATCAACTCAACACAACCATACGCAAGCTTCGCTTGCTGATGGATTCAAAAGCCTATGAAATTAGACAACGCAACTATATGACTCAGTCTACCTGCGGAGGCCATTTAGTTGGAAAAACCTTGGAAGGAATTGCCATCATAAAGTGAAATATCCCCCTCCCTCCTCATTGTTTCGAATATATACTCATGGAAGCGTCGGAAAAAATTCTAATCGAAGCCCAGGGCCTCCTTGATCCTCACAAGTTTAATCAGTTTACATCTTCTTTTTGGGAACTTCATAAAGAGCCTCGTGTGAGCTATTGGAATTCCGAAGTACTCGCATTGCTGGAATGGATGAGAATAAGTGAGAACCTGTCGAAAAACTATTGCAGGTACTTGCTATCACTGGGGGTAAGACTGAGCGACCAGCTTTACTTTGTTACCAACGCCTGCGAACTGCTCCCTTTCTCCGATTACCTGAAAGTTCTGACATCGACGTCTCGATTTTTACAAGAACCTTTCGACGAAGTGCCCAAGCTTCGAATTTGGTTCGACATATTGGAGATCGTGTGGCAAAGCGAACTGCTCAGGCGATGGTTTCTTCGAGTGTCGCAGACGGTATTCCCCACTGCTTCCGAAAAATTGGAATTCTTGGTCGATCTTCGGCATGTTCTGAGTGGCGAGAAATTTCTCAATTTTATTTCTTTCGGGAATACTTTTCGCTACGTAAATAGATCTCTCGACGAAGCTTTTCAAGTCGAGTATTTGCAAACTGTAGTAGAGGAATATTTACCGAATAATTATTACCTCAGGAATAGGTTTTTGGTGCTTACAGCTGGTGGGGAGATGTTCATCTACCCTCAGAGGGGACGTACCCTGCCCTCCAATCCAGTGGACTCGGTGAATCCAAGAGGTCCAAAAACTGGGTGCTACACAGCCAACCAATTTAAGTGATTTCCTCTCAAAGAAAAGTAAAATCTAGGCTTAGGATACAGCGATGTTTGGCGACACATTTGCGAGGGCTTATTGCTTTTATTTATCATTTTTCATTTGCATTTTGTAATTCATAGTGTGATTAGCGACATTTTTCAAACTCACGGCAATCGTGTTACGTATACTAGGATTTCACCAAAAGTAATCTAAGGAACTCACTATCAGAAAAAAATACCTAATCTTTGGTTGTGATATAGATTCTAAATGTGCTTTTAAAAACAACGCAAAGTGATATTTTAAACATTTTTTATATCTTCAAAAACATGTAACTTATTTATGTTTCATAATGTGGTTATTTGATGTTTTTATAAAATGAGCTGTTAAGTTTGTCTCGTGGTTTTAAACTTGTCGAATAACGTGTAAAAAATGTTTTACCTTTCACTTTAAGTAAAAGCATGATCTGTATAAGACCACAGAGAAATATCCTAACAGAGGGTCCACGAGGCTGTTTTCAAATGCGTTACTGATGTGAGGGCGCCACACTAGATTCTGGAACGTATGCCGGCCGCTTAAATCTCTCGCCAAATTAGAACTCAGCGCATGCGCAAAAAGGTGTTTTCGATCTCCCATAGGCAGCCGGCGAACGATTCAGACTGGATCCAGACGCTAGTGAGTTTAGTGCGATCCCAGCGCCACAATTCTCCCAACCTGTAACAAGATGTCATGATTTTCGATTTCCATTAGGGCCTATGGCCGTGGACTCTCTGTTCTAGTACTCTGTGTATAAGACTTTTAGTTGATACATATAAAGATGATTTTTTAAAAAAAATGCAATAAAGCATGATTTTAACTTTTGTATTTTGATTTTAAGTTGAAAAGTACTTTTGTTTTATCGTGAAAAAAATACTTAAATACGAATTTATTTACCTATACTGGGTCACGAAACAATGGTTGATTTTCATCATGAACACTGTTTCGAAGCTGAAGAATTCAGTAAAAATACTAAACTTTTATTTATTGCAGTGTAATCGTGTAAATATTAAAGCATTATAAATTTTTGATAGCTTTTAAAATTCAAAGTCGTTTAGTAGTCAATCGGACCAAAATGTATTTCTGTTCTTGTATAATGTATAATAGTTAAATTTCTGGACAAATCTATATTTATAGTATTTTAAGTTTTTACGAGAACTTAATTTAGAAAAAGACCACAAATGAAAAATAAACCCCATTTTGAATGCTTTTTTTAGTTTTATTCTACTAATTTTATATATCATATTTGTTTGAAATTTGAGGTGATAATAGGTGATTTTTATGGTATAATTTTGATTATACCAGCATGATCTAATCTTTAAATATACAAAATAACTCACGATATATTTAAATTTTTCTTGGTACTTAGTATTATGTAAACCGGAAAGTTCTATCGCAGGGGTTCCCAACCTTTTTGCACCTGCGTACCACTTGACTTTTTGAGAAATTTTGGCGTACCAACTGACCTAAATATTTTAATAAACGTATAATATTTACTCTTCTAAAAGTGTTCAAAGGCTTTTTGAATTAAATTCCTGAGAAAACTTATTTAATGGTTAGATATTATTTATAACATGCTTATAATAAAGGAGAAATTAAAAGATGAAAGTATTGTCTTCGCTTTACATTATATAACTTTGACTCACGCGTACCACCTGAAACGTTCCCGCGTACCACCAGTGGTACGCGTACCACCGGTTGGGAACCCCTGTTCTATCGCATTTGGGAGCGTCTGCATGTGTTATTTTTTTTACCACTCTTCCATTAAGCGGGACCAACATAAACTGTAACTTTATCAAAAGTCAATTTGGCATCTTGGCTTGTTTTGGGGATTGATCTCCATCTGGGCTTTCCTTAAATCTATGATAACTTTTTACGGCACAGCTGGAATAAGAGTCTTCCATTTGGCGACTCGCGTTGCTGTCCTCACACGTGGATCAATCACAAAAGAAAACGAGAAAAAATAAATAAAAACATAAAAAGTTCGAAAAGGAATGTTTGAGTAGTTATTTTTGTTTGTTTCCGTTGAATGATTCCAAGAAATATGGAAGTGTGAAGGTACAAGAAAAAATACTAGAATTGGGTAACATTAACCCCAACAGTACATTAAGAATAAGTTGAAAAATTTTGGTTGTAAATAAAAATAAATGAAAATCATTCAGTGACTACGTATTTGTCCTTTATCAACAAAGTCATGCAAATTCATGACTATCTCCGGGGGTTTCCTTTTTATGAGCAAATGAAAAAAAAATTAGGTCAAATAGACCCCAACAGAACAGCAGGGTTAAATGTCGAAATAACTTGAAAATAATCCCTTATGATCGCAAAATTCCAAGACGAAAACAGATAACATAATGTAAACAAACACCAATCGCAATGAATTATGGAACCAGTTACGTCTATACCCGGGATTTGAGGACTGGTCTGGCCATGTAAACGGGTTTATAGCACGGTTTTCAATTTCCCTTTCCCCTGCATTATACCCTGGTATACGAGTGGCGCATGTAAACGGGGCCTCTGTGTTAACGATCATTTCCAAAAGGGATAATAGACGACATTAGTGTGACGTCACTTGCTTGTTTGGAAACGTTGATTCTATCCGTGATTGGTTCCGTGATTGGAAGTAAATCCGTACGGAACCAATCACGGATGAAATCAACGTTTCCAAACAAGCAAGTGACGTAATGAGTAATGTCGTCTATTATAACTACAATACGGGGAATTATGATGACGTCAATTATTGCATCTGTCCCCATTAAGAAGGCCATATCAACTCAACACAACTATACGCAAGCTTCGCTTGTTGATGTATTCAAAAGCCTATGAAATTAGACAACGCAACTATACGACTCATTCTACCTGTGGAGGAACCCTGGAAAAACCCCTGAAAGGAATTGCCATCATAAAGTGAAATCCCCCTCCCTCATCATTGTTTCAAATATATACTCATGGGCACGGCGGAAAAAATTCTAATCGAAGCCCAGGGCCACCTCAATACTCTCCAGTTCAATCAGTTTTCATCTACTTTCTGGGATCTTCATAGAGAGCCTCGTGCAAGCCATTGGAATCACGGAGTACTCTCAATGCTGGAATGGATGAGAATAAGTGAGAGCCTGTCGAAAAACTATTGCAGGTACTTGCTATCACTCGGGGTAAGACTGAGCGATCAGCTTTACTTTGTTACCAACGCCTGCGAACTGTTGCCTTTCTCTGATTACCTGAAAGTTCTGACATCGACGTCTCGATTTTTACAAGAACCTTTCGACGGATTGCCCAAGCTTCGAATTTGGTTCGACATATTGGAGATAGTGTGGCAAAACGAACTGCTCAGGCGATGGCTTCTTCGACTGTCGCAGACGGTATTCCCCACTTTTTCCGAAAAATTGGAATTCTTTGTCGAACTGCGGCAAGCTCTGAGTGGTAAGAGATTTCATGATTTGCTTGATTTCGGAAATACTTTTGGCTACGTAAAAAGATCGCGCGACGAAGCTTTCCAAGTTGAGTATTTGCAAACTGTAGTAGAGGATTATTTACCGAATAATTATTACCTCAGGAACAGATTTTTGGTGCTTATAGCTGGTGGGGAGATGTTCATCTTTCCTCAGAGTGGACCTATCTTGTCCCCCAATCCAGCAGGTTCGTTGAATCTAAGCGGTTGGAAAACTGGCCTCTGCAATTCTGCGGACTCTGTGAATTCAAGCGGTCTGAAAACTGGACGGTACAATCCAGTGGACTCGGTGAATCTAAGCGGTCCGAAAACTGGCCACTGCAATCCTGCGGACTTGGTGAATTCAAGAGGTCCAAAAACTGGGCACTACAATCCAGCGGACTCTGTGAATTCAAGCGGTCTGAAAACTGGGCACTACAATCCAGCGGACTCGGTGAATTTAAGCGGCCCGAAAGCTGGACACTACAATCTAGCGGACTCGGTGAATCCAAGCGTCCCGAAAACTGGGCACTACAATCCAGCGGACTCGGTGAATCCAAGCGGTTCGAAAACTGGGCGCTACAATCCAGCAGACTCGGTGAATCCAAGCGTCCCGAAAACTGGGCACTACAATCCAGCGGACTCGGTGAATCCAAGCGGTTCGAAAACTGGGCGCTACAATCCAGCAGACTCGGTGAATCCAAGCGGTCCGAAAACTGGGCACTACAATCCAGCAAACTCGGTGAATTCAAACGGTCCGAAAACTGTGTACTACAATCCAGCGGACTCGGTGAATCCAAGCGGCTCGAAAACTGGGCACTACAATCCAGCGAACTCGGTGAATTCAAGCGGTCCGAAAACTGGGTACTACAATCCAGCGGACTCAGTGAATCCAAGCGGCCCCAAAACTGGGCGCTACAATCCAGCGGACTTGGTGAATCTAAGTGGTCTGAAAACTTGGCGCTAACACAGCGTACCAATTTAAGTGATTTCCCCTCAAAGGAAAGTAAAAGCTAGGCTTAATCCTAGTATACGTAACACGATGGATGTTTGGCGACATATTTGCTCAGGCTAATTGCTTTTATTTACTATTTTTATTACTTACACTTATTAATGTTGCTTTTTAACTATTTTGCATTTGCATTTTGGAATTCATAGTGTGATTAGCGACATTTTTCAAAATCACGGCAAGCGTGTTAGTTATACTAGGATTTTACCGAAAGTAATCTAAGGGGGACTCACTATCAGAATAAAAATACCGAATCTTAGGTTGTGATATAGATTCTAAATGTGCTCTTGAAAATAACGCAAAGTGAGATTTCAAACATTTAATCTTCAACGTGTAACTTATTTTTTATCATGTGGTTATTTGATGTTTTTTATAAAATGTAAATGAGCTGTTAAGTTTAAGTCTTATGGTTTTAAACTTTTCGAAAAAATAACGTGTAAAAAATGTTTTACCTGTCCCGTTAAGTATGAGCATGATCTGTATAAGACTTTTAGATGCATATAAAGAAGATTGTTTTTAAAAAAATTCAATAAAGCAAGATTTTAACTTTTGTATTTTGATTTTAAGTTGGTGAAGAGTACACTTCTGTTCTATTCATTTAAAAAAACAACAACAAGTATTTAAATACGAATATGTTTATTTTTCTATACAGGGTCAGACATGCAATCTAAACGAACCAGTTGATTGATTCATCTTGAATTTTGTTTCATAGCTAAATATTCAGGAAAAATATCAACCCTTATTTATTGAAGTGTGATCGTGTAAATATTAAAGTATTATAAGTGTTTGATAGCTTTTTAAAAAATTCAAAATCGTTGAGTAGTCAATCGGACAAAAATTTATTTTTGTGCTAGCACACCCTTTAAATTTCTGGACAAAAATCTGTAGGTATATACTGGTATTCTTATTTTTTTTTATGTGAACTTCATTTATAAAAAGGCCACAAATGAAAAATATACCCATTTTAAATGCTTGTGTAGTTTTATTCTACTGATTTTATGTAAAGCATTTGTTTGAATTTTGAGTAACAAAAAGTACGTTTTTAGCACCCAATTTCTAAATTTTCAATAACATTGATAGACTTCGTTTATTATTATACCTTTTAAGATAATGAAGGCATAACATATTGATTTAATTTGAGTTATTCACCGCTTTTTTATGAGACGTCTATTTTAATAAAGGCTCTGTCTATTTGGCTGGCAAATATGCAACTAAACTCTACTCTTTTTTACCCGGCAACTGCCCGGCAACGGTTCTGATTGGAGCGTCGGGACAGCTACGTACCGCGAGACATACGGCGCATGCGCCAACTGCCGGTTTTGCCATCCAATAGACACTTTCTTTAGGGGGGCAATACATTTCTATAGGGTGCTAAAAGGCAATTTTTAAGGAAATTGGAATGTTTAATTTTTATTATACCAGTATGATCTAATCGTAAATATTCAACATAACTCATGATATATTTTAATTGTTCAATTGCGACTTAGAAGTGAACATCGTTAAGGAACAGAAACTAAAAAAATCATTTTGTTCCTTTTACCAGCCCTTATTTATATTATATCCTTACAGAGACGTTTTACTTCCTGCAACCCTCATGTCATGTATGTTTTGCTTGAGAAAACCCTACTTAGAGAGCTTATAATAGTAAGCCAATAAAATTCAAGAACAAATTTTGCTTCAAAATTGAAGTAATATATCCCCAGTATGATTACTTTAAGGTTATTTTACTTTGAATACTTATAGCAAAATATGAGGAGATGTATAACTTACTCCTTTACGTTTTAGCTCCTGAACCTAATAAACTTAAAATTACTGCTATAATGCATGAAAACTAATCATTATTTAGCAGTACACATCGCCAACCGGTTCTGTTTTCTAACAACACAAACATTTGGCGCAGAAATTCGCACCCAACTAATAAGAATCTAATCAGATGATTTGAAATAAATGGGCTTTTTAACTCGCTTTTACTTCTCATTTCTAAAAAAGCTGCTAGAAATAAATATTTTCTTTGTAGTTGATAGTCGGATTAAATGGGTGTCTTTGTTTAAGTTGGGACTGACTATGTTTTCCTTCTCCGTTTTACATAAATGAACATTTAGACCATTACAACAAACAAAGAAAATGACGAACAATACGATTCAAAAATTTCTTCAATTATGTTATTCTAAGAAAACTATATATAGAGGTAGAATGTGAGAAACTTTTATTGGGAGTTAAATTTCGTGGGTCTCACACAAAGTAATAGCACTGATTTTCGAGAATGGACTTTCCTGATCATCTTAAAGTTGCCTACTTGCCGTTGAAATACATTTTTGAGTATAACAATAGTGGAAACAATCACATCTTTGGTGGATACGAAGGAAGATTGTTCCAAACGCTTTCCCAAGCTTTAAGTTTCAAATACACCTTAGTGTCACCCCCTGATCTTAACTGGGGAAGAAAGGAATCCAATGGAAGCTACTCAGGACTCATCGGCATGGTTTTAAGTGGTGAAGTGGACATAGCAATGACGTATATTGCTGTGACAGGAGAAAGACTGGAGGTCGTGGATTTCAGTGAATGGTACTCCTACACCCACAAGACATTCTTTACCAATTTCCCAAACGAGTTAAGTAGAGCATTCGTTAACCTATATCCTTTTCGTATGCAACTTTGGTTTGGTATCATGGCGCTGCTGGTGGTTCTTTCGATCGTGTTTTACTTTACCACTCATCGTAAGAAGCCGTACGTGGTTTGGCTGTTGGAAATGTTCGCGAATCTCCTAGGGCAAAGTTACTTCAACCAAACGAGTGGGAAAATTTTGAGAGCCTTTTGGGGGATAACGGCTTTCGTCATATCTTTGTGCTATACTTCTGTTCTGCTATCCATGTTTTTCATACCCTTGAGAGAGCCCCCCATACGCACTTTCAAAGAGCTCTCCGAAGCCGTTGATTCGAGAGGATACAGGTTTTTAGTTAATAAAGGATCCACTTCTTTGTACCAGTTGCGCAATGCTAAGCAATTCAAGTTGGTTGAAAAGATAGTAAAGAAGGAGTGGTTCTTCACTTCAAGCGACTTGCAAGGGGATGCGCTGCTTGAAGACAAAACTGCTTATTTCACTACTGTATTGAATTGTCACATTTACTATGGTATACCGCCAACCTCGTTGAAGTATATTTCTGAAGAAAGAATTGATTTGAGTCCCGTCGGAGTTGCAATGAGGAAAAATTTCTGTTGCAAAGATAAGTTAGATTACGTTCTTAGGAATACGGTGGAATTCGGGCTTACTACTAAGTATTTAAATGACGAGATATTTAGGCGCAGAATGTCTATTATCGGAAAAGTCAAAGATAAAGATCAGGGCCCAGTTCCGTTATCTCTAGAACACGTATTTGGGGCGTTTGTGGCTTTGGGAATAGGCTATGGTGTGTCTACCATCGTATTGGTTATCGAAAAAATTATGAAAAGTTATAAATTGTCTTTTGAATAACTTTTACCTGATTTTAATATTTTTTTGTATACTTAATCTTTATCACTGATTTTGTGTGACTGTGAGATTTTTTAACCTTTTAAACGCCGCAATTCAAATTTCAAATTTAAGGTTCTGATTTTTGGCTTAAATGGCTTGTTTCATCATTACTAAAACCAATCTTGACATTTTTTGGCAGAAAAAAAATCCTAAGTAGGATTTTCAGGATGTTCCCATTTGGGAACATCGGCGTTTGGAGTGAAGTTTTTAGGGGGATTTCCAAAAGGCATATATTTCAAAATTAATTGAAGTAAAACTACTGAAATAGGTTTCTACTCAATAGTTTTGAACATTTTTATCATATTGGACTGTTTCTTCATATTTAATTCCCATAGTTGGACGATTGGGTAAAATTTTAAAGATTTTCATTAGAAAAAATTTACATATTTATTACATGCGTGACACTTTCCCGTACATTTTTACTGCACAATGGGTAATTTTTCGGTATAAAAAATACGAAATAATGTTCCCATGCGTTTCAAAGCTAAGCAGTTATCTTTCTTGGTGAAAAATTAGGTTTAATTACTGTTCTATCTGGATATCTAGCATAAAATCCATGAATTGCATTCAAATTTAATTAGCTTTCAAAAGTGATAATCATAACTATATCCATTGATTTGTTAAAGCTGCGTTTCTCATGGAAGATTCTAAACTAAACAACATATCTCTTACATCCAACTTACGTTAGAAAAGTATTTTTAGATGTACAAACTTTTCATTATTTTCAAAATTCTTCAAATTTATACCTAAAATTTCTATGTAAAAAAGAGAACTTGAACAAAATAAGTACCCAAGTCCTCAGAAGTACTCCAAATATGCCCTTTGCATAACTCATAATAATAATTACTGAAAATTAATCGGTCAGGGAGTTAGAAAAATATACAAAAGTAGGAATCTGCTATAAAGATTTGGCATTTATTCCTCCATAAATCAGGAGAAAAAAATTAAATAATAGATTTAGAAATTTAAAACATCATGATTAACCTGTTTAGATCCTTTGAGACAGAAAAGATTAAAAAAATTAAGGATAATAAGAAATAGCTTGAATTTTTACATGTTATGAAAATCCCCTCAAAAACTATACCCCAAACGCCGATGTTCCCATTTGGGAACATATACGTTGAATTGGTAATTACTCTCCAAAATTGGAATATGGAGCTATTCTTCCAAGCCAATTGAAAAGATATGTACTTAAGCTACCTAAACACAGCATAATTATTTAAAACTAAATTTATTTAAATTTATCATAAATTGAAACTTGTGCAACTTTTGGAAGAGCCAAAAATCTGTTATTTTGATATAAATTCCTCAAAAAGGATTAAATTGCACGGTAAAAACTTTTGCATGTAAAATAACTTCATATCTTTGAGTTTCTTACTACCAAGTATCAAATTCCTGCATGAAAAATTAAGTGGTAAAAAAATTCCCTAAAGTGATGTTCCCATTTGGGAACATCGGCAGGTAAAAGGTGTGATCCTAGGTCGTTTTCTGGAATGCATCATGCTTTGAAAAGTAAATTTTTAAAATAAAAATGTTAGTAGTTTTTTTTTTGGATTTAATATACAATGTTTTTTAAGTAGGAAAACATTAAAATGTTATAATATATATGCAGCAAATTGTGCGTTTATATTTTGTGAAATGTCTCTACTTTTTTATTGAACACAAAGACTTTTAAAAAGTCTCTGTCATACATGAAGTTTATTAATTGTCAATTGATTATTAATTGATTTCTTAGTTTACCAAATGTAATACGTATATAAGCCTAATCACGAAAGTCATACATTTTGTTAAGATAAGCAACTTTTATTAACACTCTGCCTTTGTGTTGCACAATCAATGTAATATTTTATGTAGAAGAAACGCAGTAAAGTGGAACGTAGTATAGCAGATAAAAAGACGCTATATAGGTATACATGGCGTACATACACAGCGTACATACATGGCGTTAGTATACAAACTAATTAATTTCTAAATTGAAATTTTTAATTTCAATCAAAATTCAGACACCGCGCTGGGAACTTCTTCCTTTATTTGCCCTCAGCTTCTTTCTCTAAGGTCAAGTAACGATGCAGTCTAGTTTAGTATAGTATCCCTCTGATGGTTATCTCTTACAACCGACAATACAAGTAGTATCTCATTCTTTCGAAAACTCATGATCACTGTTGTTGACTTATTCTAGGTTGATCCGCACTGTTTTGGTATAGTTTCGCATGCAATATGGGATAGAGGCGACACCACAAAGCACACCAACAAGCACCACATGACAACACCTAGAACACCAAATACGTACCTGGTCCTGTTCCATCCTCTTGTAATCCAAGGTAAAAGGAAGTCAGGGATAGAGAGAAATGGAGAATTGAGATTAAATGGGGAGAATATTAAAAGGGTTCCTTTTTTGCATGAAATAAAATAGGTAGGGTAGATTATAGGAAAGTAATAGTTCAAAAGTTGTTTAAGGAATGTTGTTATGGATTGTGCAGGGTTGTAGATGAAAGGTGTTAATAACATGCACTTGGATTGGAAATACCATTTCTGATCCGGTATGAAAGAGTTTAAATTAATTCCCACCTTTCGAACTTTGTTACAAATAGTTGAGTTTTTCAATACTTCCTTACATTTTTATTTACAGTACATGATGCCTGTTATAGATCAGGCTAAGAACATAGTATATTTAGGATAGGAATATCATAAGAATTTATGAATTTCAAGTGAGAATGTTGTCAAAGATTATTTAGATTAGAGACTAATGAATTTTTTGTCTGTTTGTAAGAGTCGTAATTTTCTATTGTGTTTTTATGTTTAACCACTCCAATTTAATATTTTAATGCAAAGTAGTTATGATTTATGATTTGTTTGTATTTATAGATACTATGAAATAAATGATGCTATAATTAATATTTCCCCCCCCCTTATAACCCTTATTTTGTGTTAAGTATAGTATAGATTAATCCATACTGATAGTAATAATAACAAGAAAAAAGGTTGCTCTTACTAATTAGAGTGCTGAATAATTGCCATTTGGTATTAAACATATTCAGTAACTTAAACCATTGGTATTTCTTTATTTATTACTTTTAGGTAACGAGCACATGAAACCAAATTTTGAATACTAATAAACGAGTATAAGTATCAATCACATTCTTGTATAAAACAACTAAATATTCGATACCTAAAATCCTTCTACTAATGATCATTAATACCTTAAAAGTTTAAAATAAATGTATCATTACCAGTGTCAATAGCTTAGTCCTTAGTGTATTAAATTACAATTTCTACAAAACTCTGTAAGAAGGAAAAAGAAGCTATGTACTAACATGCATAATAACCATAATTAAATACCATAAAATGCAGTTCCGTAATAATCTAACTCTACACCATGTTGGATTCAATCAGATTAATGTGTCACTCTATATTATGCAATCTGAATCGGATGTTGAAGGAGCTAAGCCCCAAGAGAGGCTCCATTGTGAATGACAGCAGAAGTGACCTGTTTAATTATGCAAAAGAGATCGAGCGTTATCCCAATCAGAATTAGCTGCAGCTAATTCCACGATTTACCATGTTGAGTGGGTAAGAAGGGGGAGAGAATTATGGTTTGCTGATGGATTGACTGCTGCTTGCTTGAAGAATGGCCGTGTTCTGTATTGTGGAAAATTCAATTATCTTTCGCCTTCATTTGCTTTGCACATTTCTGATATGCTTACAGGGGGAGTAGATGGAAATATGCTATTTTATGGAAGTATTATAGCATTATCAAAAGTTGTGATGTTTTTTCATGTTTTTTGTATTTAACTTTTGTGTATTTAATTTTACGGTCACATTGATTTGGAAATTACCTTTTTCATAATGTTATTTCATAATTATCTTTAACGAATAAACTAAGTTTAAAACAACTGAAGTTGTAAAAAGGAACATGGGTAATAATAAATGCATGGAGTTTCCCCCCCCCAAAAAAAAGTATTTTTTTTTTATTTCTATAAAAAACCCGTCTGAACACACCTTAAATCAAACTATTGTGATATTAAATTTTATATAATTAAGAGAATATTAGAACATTTACTTCGCAAAGAAATTGATAAATAAGTTTTATCTTTTGAATGAAATATTTATGTAAATAAACAGAAAAAAACCTCACCTACCTCTTGGTGGAGCCATTTTCATGTCGTACCCATAAGGACTTAACCATTCAAAGAAAAATATAGCCAGTGCTGCGCCTTGAATGCTAACTAATAGGATCATTAACCATGATATAGTATCAAAAGGTTCTGAAAGACAAGATTGAATTCGTCTTTGATTTTATACCAATAAAAGTATGCATAGATTATGTGAAAAGTTAAATTACATATATATATATATATATATATATATATATATATAATATATGAAGTAGAAAGGTAAAGTTTGTTGTAGAATTCTGTAAAATTTACTTTGTAATAGATATTTTTAAATTACGTATGTATAATATGTTACGGGCAGAGTGATAAATACTTATTGATAAATGCCATTGAATTTATCACATTCCCTACTCAACTTCGGCTTTATTAATAATGCCCGGTTTATCACTTTACCCGCAACATACTATTTATAAACAATCTGAGTATCCCGTAGAAAATATATGTAAAATGCATTGTAGGACAATGATTTTTGCCCTTAAACACCATATCCTCAGAATATTGTAGTAAAATGGGGTAACTTTGGCCCAAATGAAGTGTGTTTTTTTCACATTAAAAGCAAATAAAAGTTGTTAAAGTTGCAAAGTTCTTTGTGGTTCCTTACACCATTAAAATTTTAATAAGGGTTCCGATAGAGTTCTAATGATGATTTAGATATTTTGAAACGGTATCTAAGTCGGTGTAGAATTGAGAAATACTTACCTAAAAACGCCTTTGGGGAAATAATACCCGTTCTCTTGGCGACCACAATAGCTATTCCCGTCTCAAGAAAAGGGACGGTGAAGTCCACTACCTTCTGCCGATCGGAGTTTATCTTGATCGACGTCACCACAATGTCCGCTTTGTTGTTGAGTATTTCAGCAATCAATCCATTCCAAGTACCATTCTGCTGGTAAGTAAAAATCAATGGGAGTCTTGGAATGCCATTAAGGAGAACTTCGGATACTATTGGACACATCAATATTGTAGAATCTATGCGTTTTCTTATGAAAGAAAATCATTGAACGTAAATTCTTTCAGACATGCTGCAGTTAGCGTTGTTCAAAGCCACCACTATGTCGAAAGCGGAAAATTTATTTTCTTCATAAACCTGCGCAATTCCAAATGGTTCTATAGTGCGATTTTGATCCATTCTGGTTATCAGATTTCAATGTATGTCTTCAAACCGGTTCTGTCTCAAAATGATTCGTAGAATAAAATTGATACAGTCAGAAGTAAAACCGGGGGTTTTTAAAGGAGAAAGGAAAATCTAAAAATTACACTTTAGAACCATGTTGAATTGTATTAGATTGTATAGTTCTTAATTTGGAGCCTGTTTATCAGTGACCACGGCAATAGGAAGTGTATTTTGCTAGTTAAGTTTAATAGCAAACAGGTTAGTACAGTCAATTTCGTAGTTGTCGAGCTAGTTTAACACTTATAAAACTTAAAATAGTTTTTTCCTAGTCTTGGGTAATAGGCTTAGTTTTTAATTGAATGAAAAACTAATTAATTAGGAACAGATTAATTTAGAACAGAACTAATTAATTAGAATTAATTAGGAACAAATTAAAGTCATTAAGTAATATTTCTTAATCTTTGAACCCCCAGAATGTTTCAAATTAATCATTCCTGACAGAATAAAAATGTAGATTAAAGTAATTAAGAGATTTTAAAGATTTTACATTATATTTAAATCAGTAACTAATGTAAAAGAAAAAAAAAATTAGGCATTAAAGTATTGCATTTCATTAATGAAATACAAAAGAGGGATTGTTTTTATTGATCATTTACTACAAGCATTTTTAAGAAAACATCACAGGCATAGAAATATTTCAACGTAACCATAGAAAAGTCCAAATCTAGAATCCTAGGAAATGGAAATAGGATTCCTAGAATCCTAGGAATCCTAGGAATGGAAAAGTCTAGAATTCACTAGAACACTAGATTCACTAGATTCACACTTGTTCTAGAATTCTAGAAGAATTAGTTTCATAACTTAAAAAAAATCCCACCTTACAACACTAGACAAAGAAAATAAATAGAATATTACAAGAATAAAAAAAGAAAATTCGTTTTTTGGTAAAAACTATTGTATCACGTTCAATCGTAAATTTTTGAGTTCAGCGAAGATTAAATAAATGGAAATAAATTGCCAAACTTTCTTCACAAGACTAACGAGAATAAAGTTGATGCTTTCTGCGAAGAGATATAATAATAAATTATGTTGTTAAAGAAATAAAACCATTAAAAAGGTAATTCTGGGGTTTGTTTTGTTGCTTTTTTCCTACAGAATTTCTTCTTTTAGCTTGTTTATAGGATCCACGCTTTATAGGCTTTTTGAGAGTAAAAAAGAATAAAATAGTTTTGTACTTAATGTAAACAAAGCTAAAATATAAGATGACTAAATTTTTGGTGTTATATTTCATTTAACTGTAACTGCATGTATGACTTTTAACAAATTAGCAAAGTAACATTTGCATTAAGATGTAGACACTTGAGTTGATGTTTTATAAAAGTTCAGATTAAAAAAAAATACTTGAATAGTATTCCTATTATTTTGAAGATTTTAATTATAATATATTTAAATTATTGTTATTCCAAAATTTGTTTCATTTCTTAAAAGAAAAGTTTAAAAACTTTTCCCAGATGATAAAAGAACACTAATGGAAAAAAGTTATTATCTTAAGTATATCAAATAGTTTGTTAATACTGAAATACAATTTACTTCAAAATAAATTTGTTATTGCAGTTTGCAATCTACCAGTTTAGTTAGCAGGATTTAGAGTAAATGGCAACACCGGCAACTGATGTTTTCTGAATAAAATATTCTTAATTTATGAAGGCCAAAAAGACATGGCTTCAAAAAAAAACTTCAGTTACGGTGTCACTTATCTACCCTAAATCCAGCTATAAATAAACCGGTGGAACGCATACTGCAAGAATACAATTAACTTAATTACTTGAGTGAAGCACTGGCTGAAAAATGTAGAATTTTCCTTTTTATTTAAAAAAAAAAAACTAAACCCCGAGTATGTTGTTTAACAATGTGGTTTCATAAGTTTCTAATGTAGTTTTTAGGTGTTAAAAGATTAAACTTGTTGTAAAGTATTTTAACTAAAGGATATAACGAAGCATAAAATAAGTAAACGTATTTTAATCTGTTGAAAGTATTTTTTCACGTTTTTCAAATCCTACAGCAAAGGTAAAGCTCCCAATAAGTATATACGTCTGACTTCAAACTTAATAACTCTAAAGATTTTATCTACACTATTTCTATTGTGAAAAAAAAACTATTCCCGACCCTCAGATAACAAAAAAAGGGTTAAGGTATTGGCATTTTGATTTGATTTCATGTCTCGAGAGGAGACTAAAGGCGTCTTTTCTTCAGCAAAGAATGTCTCCTACTTCTAAAATAAAAGACTTTACACTCGACAGAACTAAGAAATTCGATACAAATACAAAGTTAGATTGGAAATCCTACACACACACGCAAAAAAAAGACTTCTCAGATCATTCCCATAGCAGAGATTCCATACAAAAGTTTTGTGAGCCAAATCCTTTTACTTGCGTATCATATTTAACTCCTTTATCTGCTGATGACACATTCAAGCACCATTATCTCTGAAGTAGTTTCGAAGAGAATTCAAAGAAAGGATTAGAAGAGGGGCTTTTAAGAAAGACCGCTTCGAGTTTTTACTCGTCATTCTCTTACTCGGTTCGTTGTCGGTTAATCTTGTGAAAGCATCTTAATTTAATCTTTTAAGATCTCGTTTGTTTTAATTTCGGCGCTTGTTTTTGGGCGTGTGAACATAAACGAAAAGGGATATAAAAACAGACGGGGACGCGAATTAAAAGGCTTGAAATTATAATTATTCTTACTAACTAAGTGAAAACTGTTGTATTAAAGAGGTGGTAGATGTTTTGTTTTGCAGATGATTGGGGTTACAGAAAACTGCCATTAACATTTTAAAGGGCAAATAAACATTTCAACCTGGAGAAAAATAAAATATCCCAATTTAGAATTTAAGTTTGTGTTACTTATACCTTAGGAGCCGTTCAAATATTACGTAAGCACCCAAGGAGGGGAGGGGGTCTGCTATTTTCTTATATTTCCTGACAAGGAGGGAGGAGTATGAGTGATGCTTACATAAGATGTTACAAACGCTGCAGTTTTGAAAATATCTTATTTCTTGCATAAATAATTTCAAATTCAACCAAAAATAAATTTCACAAAAAAAAAATAACTAGGAAAAAAATTAAGCATTTTTCACAAGGAAAGTTTTAACGATTTGTGTTAAGTGTTCATGGAGAACAACGAATTTAAGAAACCTGAGCATTGCTGAAGATTTTATACAAAAAAAAATAACAGTGGGGGTAGGGTAGTTTTCTTACGTACATATGAAGGGGGCTTGCAGTTTGCTTATATTTGCTGACCAGGGAGGAGGGGGGTACAAAAATGACGAAAAACATGCTTACGTAATATTTGAACGGCCCCCTTAGTAGTGAATTAAAAGATCTCTTAGTTTGAGGGTTCACATAAGCTATCATTAAAAGACTAAACTACGTTGAGGTTTCCCCCCGTTCATTTTCATAGGGAAACACGATGCTAACGCAATCTTGACATTGATTAATCCGATTGTCTATCAAGTATAATTACGTCAGGCGTCATTGGTCGTTATATTTAGCTGAGCTGTTGATCGTTAATTTGATTCGTTGAAATCGACACCACTATTAAACTATTAAAGTTTACAGTTACTAAGTGGTAATTTTAAAATTGTTAAATGAATAGCAAACCTTATTATATAAATACTCAAAGTGAGTCAATATTTTCTTTTGAATCTGCTGAATTTATTCCTTTACCTCAATTTGTTCAAAACATAAAAGTAAAACTCATGTACTAGATATTATTTTTTTCATCATGAGGTAAAATTGCGCGGTGTAAAATTAAAACACCCTTTAAAGAGAACGCGGCCATTTTGAGAAGAAAATATTAATTCTTGTACAATTCTCGTCTCAACCTGTCAACTATTTTGTCATCCTTAGGTCTACTCATGGCTTACTACATACTAAACTATCTAGTAAGCCGTGGTCTACTTATCATACTGTTGTACTATCCATCGACACGATACACACACAGAAGAATGATTGGCCATAATTTGCTGCACGGCGCTATTTCATAATGGTTTTTATTAACAATATTTTATGCAATAATAATAGTAGAATGTTTTCAATACTTACATTTACCACACCCCAAGCACCATCTTCGACTTGGTACAAGTCGTAAGTAAATTTCAAATCCTGTGAAAATTTCTGCAGCAAATCTATACAGAAACCTGAACAGCATTTATAGTACTCGGGATTGCGAACAGCTACTGAGTGGTTCAACCTGAAATGTTTATGTGCATTTGAAAACGGAAAAATATATATATTTTTTTATTACAATGTCGTTTCATGTAACTTATTTTGTAGTAATGAACATTAAACTTTGAAAACGAATTGAGTTTTTGTAGTTTATAAAGAAGAAATCTTCAGAAATGTTCATGTGTCAAGTTTATTTATTTTAATCGAGACGCTTGCAGAAACAACTTCAATGCTGAAGTAGTTCAAATGTTGTTACTGCTAAAAGTATGAAATACACGCATCCTGATATTTAAAGAATTAAACTTGATATAAAACATGAATAATACATCCTATCTTTTTCAAATAAAATAATTACATTCTATAAACAAGAAGAAATGTTCTGGGAGATCATTATCCAAAGACTTTCAGACTTCAGAGAGTCAGACTTTATTAAAACTAAGTTAATTAAAATTGTTACTATTTTATACCACATTATAACCTTTTGATCTTAATCTTCCTTTGAATAAAATGGTAAATGGTAAAGGTACTTTTTATTTTTTTAAAGGAAAAAGCCCACACCTTTCAGTTTTCAAAGACTGGCTTTAAAACTTTTTATTACATAAACCAAGCAAATACTTAATGTAATAATACAAAATAGTTAATATAATAACACAAATTCTTAAAACCAATCAATACTTAAATAAAAATGGTATTAATTTTTATAATATAAGAATTTATGTTTGAAATCAACTAATATAGGATCTGAAAGAGATTAAATAATTTATTTCCATATAAATGACAAGCATAAAAAGAACAAACATCAATAACATTCCATGAAAATAACACCATCCTTCATTTTAAACAAAAGTTTAAAATCAAACGACGTGTTTCCTCCAGACTGCGAGCAAAAATCGACGTCAAAACCCCCCTCTCTCATTTTTAAAGAAAAAATCCCATAACTTTATCAAAAACTGCAAAATTCCTTTTCTTCAAACAAATTGTATACAACAGCTTGAACAACAGCTGTCACAAAAATCTCACACCATGAGCAAAAGATACAATAAGGCAAGGCATTCTACTTTGCCCTCATAGAAAAATCTTGTCTCCATCCAAATCCATAAAAAGAAATCTTCCGCACATGAAATAGATAACCCCTGATCTTCCCAAGCATCCCAAAATCGTGAACTTGAAGAGGAAATTTTATTGGTACAATGTGTTCGTGATATCGCCGTTCGGGAACTCCCTTTATTTCTACTCTAGCGTGTTAGAAGACTGTTATCTCTCTTTTTATATATCGCCTCAGAATTTTTTTCCCAGACACCTTGTATCCCTGTATTTTTCTCTGTTGGGACTCCTTGGGCTTCCGATGTACTTAGTTGGTAATATATCAAACTGCGACACTTAAATTACTATCTAGAAAAGAAAAGTAAGGGCTTTTTTTCTATCTGCGTGTATTGTTTTTTATCTTGCTTCACGCCATCGTCCTTTTTCCGTGGAAGAAAATGTATGTTCGCTGAGAGTCATAAGATTTTTGTATTCTTAGTTCTTTAGGCAGTTATCGGTTTGTATAGTGTTTAAAAAATTTTATGATTAGAAAAGGAAAAAATAAAAATAAAAATTGGTAAATATTTTTACTTATATCAATAAAATGTTATTTAATTTCGTATTTTTATTCATTCAAGTATGCAGTTTAGAGAAATTCTTATGTATAAAGGGTTTCACACCATTTAGAATTGGAGTAAATATCTACGGAGGCCCGGGGAACCCCGTAGGGACCCCCCGGAGGGATTGAACCCCGTTTGGTCCTAGACGTTTGCTTTGGTCCCTGAGTTAATGATGGAATGTGGCCGTGTTGTGAGAGCAAATATGAATGTGACTGCGTGGATTAGGCCACAAGTGCCTGTAAGGAAATGCGGTAAAGGCTTGACGTTCAGATTCAAACATTATAAAAATATAAAATTTTGCAGATAAAAGGATAACATTGATATTATAAGATATTCAAAGGATGAAGAGACATCTTCGAATTAGCCATGGTTTCAAAGAAGAGCCTTAAGCCCAAATAGAACTGTATAACCAATAACTCAAAAAGAGGTGCTTGAACAACAGGAATCTATTTCTGATGTTTACAATCGTTTACACTTTACATAAACTACTTTATAGATTTTACAGTGAGTTCACATTAAAAATAGTTTTTTATAATCCTGTAGAACCCCAGAACAATCCATACATTATTAATCCAACACACTAGGAAGAGATCATGCAAAAATAAAAAATAATAACACGCAGACATGCATGCATTGTCTACAACAACAACAACAACCATATCAAGAATCAAACTTAATAGCCAGATGAATTCTGTTTCAGCCCACTAAACAATCTTATGAATCACAAAAAGCAAACTGCAATACCATTATATCCCCCATGATTTTTCTTATCCGCATATAAGCTTTCATTGATGTGTTAATAACACCATATTCCTTTTTCGAAATGTATCAATAGCGAAAACATACAAGGAGCCTAATTGACTATGAATGAAATGACAAAAGTTTGCAGGACCGCCATCTTGAGTTCTTAGAAGCGTAACTATTCAATTTTTAATCAGTCTCTTTTATTGAGGTCCTCAAGGCGTAGCTAAGCCCATTCCGAAAATCGTTTCCGAGAAAAGTGTGGCAATAAAACTATACGTGATTGCCTCTGGGTCTGGGATAAAGACGTTTCAGAAACCTTAAACGGATGTTGCGATTACCTATTCTGTGTTAGAGGACAATGGTAGTTTACTCTGCTTTCTATCTTTCTTTTTACCGGTAGTAGTTTAAAAAAGTTATGCATTTTTGAAGGAACTTGAAAGTATGTATCTAAGTATGGAAAAGCTGATTGTATTTTTCTCAAAAAATTTAACGACTCTTTAAAACCTAACAAGTTTTTGGTAATCTTTTAACCCTATTAAAACTTAGTAATCTTTATATTTAAAGGTAATTTTGTTATCCTGGTTAGCTTCGTTCTCATATGTTAAAAGTCAGTAGAAAGGTTTGGCAGAAAGAATGTTGGGGAAAAGGTTTTGAAAATATTCTGGCTGTCATGTTTGGGTTATAAATATTCATTAATATGTTGCCCTTTGAAATAAAAATAACTTTTGCAATTTTCGATTGCATAAACATAGATACTGTTACGCAAGCTAAAATGATATTGCATTTTTTGCCCTTCTAGAATAATTAAGTGTCACATTTCTACGGTTATATTTTACCAGAAATAGTTCTTCCCACTACTCGTAATTTCACAGGTCTGGAAAAAAAAACTTTCTGAGAGTTGTTTTGATTATTCCATCTGATCTTTATGATTTTTGGTGCGCTGAATTCGAAAATAACTTATTTGTTATCCTTATACACCATGTTTGGTTGACAATTTAAGTAAATAGGGCAATATTTTACAAAAATATTAGAGTACCTGCGTATATACGTAACAAATTTATTTTTTCATTCAAATTTTTATTTAGGTTATTTGCTTAATGTTTTTTTCGGTACTCTGAGTCGAAAAATGACCTTCGGTTTGCTCTAGAAAGCTTGTTTCCTGAGAATTTTGGTAACAACGTAAAATAACTCAATACCTCAATACAAATAAAAATAGGGAAATGAAATTAATTTTTTATTGTTTACTCTTCATGAAAATCATTATAAAACTGAAGTGGGCTCATTTACATTCCTAAAACTTTATTTAAGTAGATATACCCTTTAAGTAACCACAAAAAATGTCTCTTCAAAGTATACAACAAAAACATGTCCATTTGCACGATTAAATCTTCCCTGGTATTTTCTATCCGTTTCTATAATATACTGGTGAAATAGTTAACTGTTCCTCACTCGCAGCTCCTAATTTTTTTAAGAAATGAAATTAGGAATGTATCGAAAATGCGAAAATTGGGCAAATTTCAGTACAATAATTTTGAAATTTGTGTCAATTCTTGACGTATAGGGCATTTTTCTAATTATCAGCACACCAAATTCTATTGAAATTTGACAAAAAAAATTTAACCAGCTTTTTCGTTACAGACATGTGTTATGAAAGAATGAAATAAAGTAATGAACATAAAAGTAAAGTTTTCTATAACAAAGAAACAATTTGAATAAGTGCACGTCAATTTAAACCATCAATTGTACAGAATGATAGCAAACTTAAAATAATTTTGCCATCCTCAATAAATGATTATTTTACACTATTTTTTTAAAAATTGTTTGGTATATCAAACCACTGACAAGGTGTTTTCATTCACTAAAAGTTTGAAATACTTCGTTGAGTTCTTCATGCATATAATGCATATTTTTTTGGAGTAAAACATAAAAAATAGGAAAATAAGAATATGGTTTTTTATCTAAACTCTAACAAACAACTGTATTTTTTAAATATTTCGTTTTTTTTGGGGAGAGAGGTTTTTTGAAAGGAAACTAATTCCATTCAAAGTATATTCTTTCTTCTTTGATTCAGAGACTTAAAATATTTTTGTTCCTGTAGAAAACTTTTTGAATAGCATAATTTTATAAACATTTTGGTTGAAGAATTTACATCCTATCCATTCTTTTTTTTATTTCAGCAGTGTTAATTCAAGCAGAAGTTCAGAACTTAACTTTTTAAAGATGCACTATTTTCCAAAACGTTTTGTTTTTATGATTAAATTAGCAAAGCGCACTGATACATGAAATCTCCATTGGAATCTTTAGTGGATTACTATTGTGTGGAACAAGATTTGGGTAAGAATAATTTTTAATTGAAAACAACTGACAGGTTTGTAATCAATTGTTTTAGATTTATTCGAAAAATATTACAAAGATTTTAACGATTCGATACAGAAGAATGAAACTCTTTAGTTGAGTTTAACGTTATTATTTCAGTAAAAAGAAAAAAAAATAAATCCCTATCTACAAAATTATCTCCAGGAATTAAAGATTGTGGTAGATGGTCTTTTTATCATTGTTGATTAATATTTATTAGTATATACTAACATTCTACTTATGACCACACTACCTTATGCTACTACACACTATGCTTATGCTATTTTACACTATGCTTATGTTCACACTACGCTTCCTTGTAGTGTGAATCACAACTGAGATTTTGCCCAAAACAGAAAATCTATTTTGAAATAAATGAATTTTAGTAGCCGTATAAAACATAAGCAAAAGGAAAACCAAAGATAGATCTAAATTAATATAATAATAACCTTTCTATGGAGATTTTAAGATTCAAATTTAGCTCATTTGTAGTGTCAGTCATGCATAGAATTTAATTCGCATTAGAGTACTATGGGCACTTCAAATTATTATTAAATGGAATAAAACCATATTTTTAATGGGTTACAATTTTAAAATTCGTCCTTTAACTTTTTACGAGAAGATAATAGATAAAAAACGGGGAAAAAAAGAAAAGGAAGGTATTTTTTCCCAATGTGCTCACCCCAAGAACTTGTGCTCTGGAGCCACACGACATCTAATGGACCTGCTGGTCTTGCAGTCTCCAGTCTCGTTGTCGGGAGGGAGGAGGTTGACGTAAGGGGGTTCTTTGAGGAAGGTGATCTTGAGGTTGAACTTCTCGGGCACACCAGGGGGAGGCACGGGGCTGTTCCCTGGCCAAACGATGTCTTTGATGTCCAGGGTGTTGTTATCCCACACTCCTATCTGCAGGAGAGTTTATATCGTTTCAACAAGTCCAACCAAACTCTGCACAGAAAGATTGCTCGCGTGGAGTACATAGAATTTGCAAAAGAATTAGTCCTCTGGGATGACTTTTATATTTTTGAAAAAAAAAAAAAAAAAGTGTCGCCTTATCCGATGAAAAACTTAACTGTTTCATTCCGCTGTGCGCGCATACATCCGCAATTGATATTTTAACTCCCTTAGAGTGTAAATATATCCAATGCAAGTTCTAGTTTTCCATAAACCCCTTTTAGTGAAAAACCGGATGTGACGTCTTATATTTTTCTGTTGAGATTTTCTCTAGAGGAATAGTTTTTTTTGGGAACTTTCTACTACACTTTATGTCCTTTATGTGAAGAGTTTGGGCGGACTTGTTTAGTCATTAAATTTTCACAAAAATGGGGACAGAAATAATTTTCGATGTTATTCAGATTTAAAATTAGATCAACTTAAAACTATTTACTCTGTTGGTATAAAACAAACAAAATTAAATTTAAGTTAAATTTCTTTATTTAACCAACAAAGTTATTTTTATTCTCTGTAGTATGTTAAAGCGTCTATACTAGACTGCAACATTTCTTGACTCTACTACCCGGAAGGAAAAACTGAGTAAACAAAAAGCCTGTTGGGTTGTTATGAGGAGTTTCGGTACGCAAATCGTGATAAAAAAGACACAAAATACACATTAGTTTAACAAACTAATCATATTTCTGAATTGAAGTTCTTCATTTCACTCAAAATTTAGACACCGCGCTGGGACCTACTTTCTTTGTTTGCTCTCAGTCAGCTTGTTTCTAAAGAGTCAAGTAACGTTGCAGTCTATAACATCACAGTTTTGTAATTGTGGTGGTTGGAGCAACAATGAACTAACTCAAACATAGAGCCTTCACATTGAAGAGCTTGTTGTTGCAGCAAACACCTCAATTGGAAATATGCATATCCTAATACTTCAGAAGTCATAATCAGTCAACGTCATAAAAGGACACCATATATCCTCCTTTACAGAACTATAAGGCTGTTATTAATACTCATTATTCGGTACACCAATAATGAGTTGTCAAACGGTCATAATTATTAATGAACCTCATAAATTACTGATGAGAGTTTGTATGAAGTTTCAAATTTGATTCTAGTTGGATAATATATCATGACTAAATTTCATGTAATGTAATGATTGCTAACTGGTTTGTACTTTACTTTTAAAATGAAAAGTCTTAATTTTATATATTTTATATTTTTAAGAATTCAAAAAAGGTTTTAACTCATTTTAAGCAAATAGAGTACATATGTTACGGGCAAAGTGATAAATCGGGAATAATTAATAATGCCCAAAGTAATAGCCGGGCAATGTGATAAATTCAATGGTATTTATTAGGGTGGCCCTTATTTTTCAAAGTCGGAATTTTTTTGGGCACCCCCCCTAATTTTTTTCCTTTTACCATGAAATGAAAGTGTGCAAAAGGATTTTCCGATATTTTAATATTAACCCGTGCCGCACGGCGGTTGAAGTTGAATCCCATAGCGCGCCATAGTAACTATGGTTTAGTAGGGGAATAGCTTGTCCGCTCGCTTCCTCTAGATCAGAATGAAGAAAAGATGAATTATGAGACACAAAAGGAGCATGTGTGTTGAAGGTGTTTGTTAAAATCCATGAAAACTTGGTAAAGTGTGATAATTTTAGCATAATTTATAGGAAAATTCACTCTTCAGAAACCACCACTGAATGGGTAAATGGTTCTGTCAATATTTTGGATCACTATGGCGGACCGAGAGCTTACCTATTTTACATGTTGCCATCACATATACTAATTGATATTAAGAAGTGTGTTTGTGCAAGAACTGCCCATATTAAAAAAAGTCTAGATGTGATCTTCTTTAAAAAAAATAAAAGAAAGATGGAATGATATCAATAAGAAAGACGGTGAAAAATATTTGATGGAAATATCAATCATCGATAAATTTTGAGCACTACTTTTTATATTGTTAATGCCCTAAAAGAAAGGAAACACGATTATAAGGAGGTAATTGAATTGTGTGTAATTTTTATGGGGAAATTCAGAAACATTATTTAAAATTAGACCACTATAGCTCTACATCATGCCAGATGGATGGCTAAAGCCACTTATTCCATGAAAATGTTCAAGTTTAGAATGGTTGGTTCACTTTTTTTATGGTGAAAGGTGCATAGCAGGCCATTATTGCGCCAGACACAAGACTAAAAAAATCATTTTAAGTGGGCAAAATCCTTTGTCATTTATGTTTAGAAACCATTTGGTTTTAAAAGAACAGAAATTGAAAGGCATAAAAAAACAATTGTTTTAGTCTTGTGAAGATCATGTGATATCATGGATAGAAAGTCCCCATCAGCCATCAGTGTTAAATTATTTAAATTTATTACAGGCTTTAAAGAAATACAAGACCATTAACAAAAATATTTCTTTGGTTGATGTGACGAAATTTGTCAATCATTTGTTGTACCTAAATGAAGAATATGCGTTTCATCCATTTTTAATGAAAACGTCGATGTGGAATCAAAAAAGCGCATAATCAAGAATTTCAAACGTGATACTATTAATACTGCAAGAAAATGCATCTTCCTTTTTATCCTAATGAAGTTGCCTGCTTCAGTTACTTAAAATATCTTATTGGGATTTTTTTAACTTAGGCATAAATATTATTTTTGATTATCTGAGGAATATTCACATATAAAAATTTTACTATACCTAATTACGGATTGATTCCTTATTTTTCAGGGGAAAATTGAGGAATTTATTTCCAATAAAAAACGTGAATTTTATTAAGCGATTGAACGTTGATATTAGTTTCTTGAACATCAATTCAGAACTTTGGAATGATGACTTTTCATACCTAAATACCAGAGACATTTCAAAATTTGACTGCTGTCAATGACACAGCTGAAAGGGGTGTAAAACTAATTCGAGATTTTAATGGACTTCTCACAATAGATGAGGAGCAGAAACAGTACCTTTTGCAATGCGTTGAAAGTCATAGAAAACAGTACCCCTATTGCAAAAATTCTACTTTTAAGCGTAAATTTGAATAATTGGTCCTAAAAGTGAATAAACTCTTTTATTTCTTTTTAAAGATGATACATAGAATTTAATAAATGTTATAGATATATAAAATATGTTATATTGAAAATGTGTATAAAATATTAAAAGGAATTTTTTAAATTATTGTAGTGTAATAAGTGTAGTTATTGTTTGGTGTTATACTATGTGAAATAATGTTATTGGATGTTTTTACAATTTATTTTCAAGAAATACCTTTTTGTTAAATTTACTGCTTTTATCTACTAATAATATTTTTAGGTAGTATTTTCATCTTCCTTACCCTTAATAATGCTGAAATTATTAAAATCAATTGTTATTCTGAGGTTCAAGAAACGAGCGGAGACGCTATTCCCACATTAAGCCACAGTTACTGTGGCGCGCTATGGGATTCAAACTTCAACCGCCGTGCGGCACGGGTTAATATTAAAATATCGGGAAATCCTTTTGCACACTTTCATTTCATGGTAAAAGGAAAAAAATTGAGGGGGGTGCCCAAAAAAATATTGAAATTTGTTTTTCTCCATTATAATAAGGGCCACCCTAGTATTTATCGATGAGTATTAATTTATCAATTTGCCTGAAATACGCGGGCATTATTAATAATGCCCGGATTTATCACATTGCCCGTAACATTATTACTGTTCTTTCTTTCTTTTTCTCTCTGTCTGTCTGTTTTACACACTTTATTTCTCTAGTTTTTTGGAGGAAAAAACCAACACCCCTTTAAATAAGGGATTTTTGAAACATCCCAGTTAAAAATCATCTCAGCATAATAAGGCTTTTAACCCTTTCAGTCCTAGCCACCCCATTTTTTACTTGGATTCAATATGAATCTCGGGCGCCTTAGGACTTAAAATAGATTATTTAAACACATTAAATATACCCTCTTCCATGAGTGGAGTTTAGACTAGCTGAACGTATTACAAACACATTTCATTAAAATAATCCGAAGCAGTAAATTGAGAAACAATCAAGAGAGGTTAATTGCTTTTGCTCAGAAATAAATTATAAGAAAATTAAAGGTGAAATACAGAGAGGTTTAAGTCACTTCCAATTACGAAGAGAAAGTCAATACCAGAAATTCTGAAATGAACATTTAATCATTGGAATCAAGGGCAGTTTAAAATTAAAGAATGAAAGCTGTGTTGTACTATTTTTATTTGAAATGATTCCAATTACCAAAATTTAATTAGCTTTGCTATTTGTCCCGACTCTTAATTTATATAAATCGAACAGTTGATTAAAAAAATATCGAGTTTTTTCCCCTTTCAACATTAAAAATGGTGTAATAACTCAAAATGCAGTAGAGAGTTTTTCTCAACACTTTATTAAATGTAATTTGTTCACGACTACTTGCAAAAGTGCAATGGAAGATTTTTTTTTTTATCATTCACAGTTTTTTGTACAGTCGTAAACTAAAATACGCTTTGAATGTGCTTTTTACTAAGTATACTTGAAACTTATGTTGTCGTTTTTTATCCCACTTGATCGACAGCAACATTTTAGTTATGTTAATTTCATTTAGTTTTAGTATCCGTGTGTTTCCAAATCATCCCATATCAACAATTTTTTTGGTGAGTTTGTTTTCAGCTGATAGCTTTGTCGTAAAGGCATTAAGCTTAAAAAGCTTTAAAAATAGAGTGTTTTTGTATACTTGAAAGAATTAAAAAAAAAAAAAATTCTAAATAAATGAGAAAGTAAGAATGGTGGATTGAAAAATATGGACAATTGGGCCAAAATAAAAAGTTTTAAAGTGAACAGACGATTTGGTGAGGCGTGAGTGCAAAAATAACGATTTACTTCAAAGTAAAAAAAAAAGCAGATTAAAGAACAGAATAAAGTAGAAGAATAGCATTCTTTCACGATTTATTTTACAACTCGCATTCGAAAACTCGAAAACATTTAGCTTTAAAAATAGACCGACTCCTCACACTACAAGTTAGGTATAGTGTAAAATATACAGAAATAGCTATGCTGTAGAACATTAATGTAAGGATTAAATTTTTAATAGCTCATTATTCCACAAAATGTCCAGTATTTAATTGAAAATAGAAGCAGTCGATTAATACCAAAAAAGTGATTTAAAATTATCTCGATTTTATATGCTTTTCTGTTTAATAATTTGATTGATTGATATAGTAAGACCTAATATTTCTTATTTAATTGAAGAAACATACTCATCCAGATATCAATAATTTGCGATCCTTTCTAATTTTTATTAACTGTCTTGAAAGATTTTGTTGAAACAAAAATTAACAAAACTTTTTCTCAAAACCAGTGAACTGTTCATTATTAATTGTAATTTATTCAGCGTGACGTAATTGTCTGCCTTGAAATGAAATTTAACATTTTTAAAATCTATTTTCGGTACTCAAAAAACCTTTTCGTGTTCCTTAGTCTATCTAGGTTCTTAAAAGAAAGACAACTATTTCTCTGCGTTATTTATTTGTGCGTGTCTCTCACCTTGTTTAAAAGCACGAAACTCAAAACTAAAAGCAATTCTTAAAGCACAAAGACTGCATTTAGAAAATTAGAAAAGCGGAAAAATCTCTCAAACGTATTAACAAGGTAAATCGGAATGCCTCACTCTCTTTTAGTGAATTTTTCCCAGTACCTACTATAAATAGAAAAACTAAGGTAAAGCATCAAACGCGTCTGCAGTTCGAAAAGTTTGCAAACACTGAAATCGGAGGATATTTTATTTTAAAGTTTTATAAAAGTCTCATTTCAGCGTACCTGTTCCCATCGGTCGTACTTCAAGTTCATTACAAGTATTTCGACATCTTTCAACGTACCATCTAGATTGAATGCTATAGGACGGCTGTGAGCTTTAGGTGGAAGCTTCACGTTTCTCATATGCCTGCAGAAGAAAATTTCAAATAATAAAATAGTAAAGTGATAGTCTTGCTATATATATTCGCAGGCTGTCAGTTTTCGCAACACTGCGCTAGCGTCAAAAGTTAATCCAATAGGGAAAATGTTATAATAAATTTTAATGATACTGAATTACCAATAGGGCAGTGGTAGGATACTTGCTTAGCATGCGACAGTTTCTGGATTAAATCCCCGGTTATTGTTTTATATTTTCCAAAAGAAATTTCAACCAACCAATCAGAGCAGACTCGGCTAAAAGTGACAGCCTGCGAATAGGGTCTTGTGATAGTCATGTTATTTTTATGTTTTGTAATATATGTCATGTATGTTCTATGTAAATGAAAAAATTTTTATTCAATTTATTTTATGTGATTAGGAATTAAAATTAAAACTACCTAAATTGCTTATCTTAAAGAGAAAAGTTGAGTTAAAATGCTTTGCTTACACATTGTCTGAGTGTTATAATAAAATGGCGTATAATTCCGTAATAGTAACAACCAATCTTGTTTAGTTGGGGAAATAACTTGTTAGAAATTCACTGATATAATGTAAATTATATTGCAGTAGCTATACCTTTTAGAAAACTACTATAAACGTCTGAAAAGTATTTTTTAAGTAAAAGTGTTGTGTAGTTTTTACCGTAAAACTTAAATTTTTCGTAGAGTGTAAAGTTAAAGGTAGCCATTTATTAAGTACGTACCATGTTCTTTCATCATACTTAAAATGCATGTAAATTCCACAATTTTTCTAAATTATCGTATAGATCACGAACTCAAGAATTTAGAGACATCTACTAACTTCACATTTTAATTCGACATTTTATGCTTATTTTAACTTACTACTTATTTTAACTTGCGTTCTTTTATTATTACAAATCGTATAAACATACGAATAAACACAACTTTATGAAGAAATTATCTCACCTAAAAATGATATCTCCTCTATGCCACCTGGATTGTCCATTTCCATTGCAACTTAAACTGGGAGAAAGACTGATATTATTGCTCTGGGGATCGCTATAAAATGACTCTAGTCCGTAAGCAAATATGTTCACAGCACGGTCGATTACCTCGTACATTCTGTCATTTGTGACATTTATGGAAATGCCTGAAATTAAAGGTGACACTTTGTTAATATTGTAAAATATTTCTATTACTTACTCCAAACGTCTTTTAACACACTCTGACTCAAGGTTATTAATATAAATTGTCAAATATTATGTAATAGGAAAAACTATAGGGGGACCCAATATTTCTTTCTTAATATTTCATTTCCTGTATGACAGTTAAACCTAAAACATTTTGAAAGGACATTTACTGTGTATTAAAAACTAATAGAGTTATTTAACTTTTTAAGGAGAAGCAAAGTCTTGGTTACATTTTTAATTTTCTAATACGTAATTTTTTTATTTTGAAAATACCGTGTTCCAGCACATTTTTTTTTTCAAATTTGGATAACTTCTTGAAAATATCCAAACTATGTAGCTAGCTGGATTTAATTACATAGATAGACAAAAACAATTTAACGCATGTAACCATGTAATAGTAACATTTATGTGCTAAACAAATGCACGGTAGAAAATTCCACGACGCTATTGTTCCATCAGGGATAATATAAATAGTTTTCTGCTCTCAAACCTGTCAACTGTTATCTCTAAGCAAAGATGTATCACCTTTTATGCATAGTGGATAAACAAACCGGAATGATAGTTGTTGAATATAAATGAATGATGATTTTTTACGGTTTTGTTGTTGTGAAAAAATATAGAAGAGTTTTGTTTTCAATTCATTTTATCGTATCTTAATTATCTGTCACAGGAAGAGTTGAAAAGAGGATTTATGAAAGAATATTATTAGATTGCTATTCAATTTTGTAAATTATTTTGTTCCAAAATTTTCAAAATAAAAAAAACATGGATTCTTAGGTTTAGAGTTACTTTGGAGTTTCCCAGGATTTACGTAGTTAATAACTTAATTTAAAATTTTAAAGTTTTTAAGTAGGTACCTATTCAATAAATACCCAGTTTTTCTAAGAATATGCCGTAGGCGTAGGTAATCCGTTTCGAGTTTTTAATAACTTATAAAAATTACACACAATTATGTGTATTTTATCACATTAAAGTTTTGACCATTAAAATTATTTCCCTTGTAAATTACAATATCTACCTTTATTTCAAAGAATATCCTTCAATATCGCCATTTTATTTTTTCTTTAAGTCAAATCTTAAGATATTAATTTACATCTAATTAAACCAAAAACTTAAACAAATCGAAATAAATTTTTAAAATTTTTAAACAACATACAGAAAATTTTGTTAATTCTTTGAATATTTATCTTTGAGTCACAGATATTTGACATATTATGATAACTGCCCTTTTGGAGATACATTGCACAGAACAATATTTATATCATCTTATTTATTATACTACACTGCAAACTCTACACACAAAAATAAACACATTTATTAACACTTTTGTTCTCAAACTAACAACACTTTTGTTGTGTTGTCAGGTAGAACACTTTAGCACCTTACTGTGTTGTCATAGTGTTCTGAGTATTTGAAAGAAATTTGAAATGCATTCTATTCCAAAATGTGTTCTAAAAATAGTGTTGTAAAATGTGTTTAGAATCCGAAAGTGTTCTTAAATTCTGATCGAAACACTATAAGAACACATTTTCCATCACTGAAATTTTAGTAACACTTTAACAACACAATATTTTTTTCACACAACACATTCGCAACTTAATCGCTATAAAAGCTTTTGATGGAAGTGTTCATTATTGTGTTTATGTTTCACGCATTTGCAGCGTAATTCTATTACAATGTAATTTGAATATCTCGCACATCTATTATAATTCGAAGTTATAAAACAATGTAATGTTCCATTCAGTCTATTTTAAGGCTCTAAGTTCCGTTAACTCTCTATTAAGTAAATCAGACTCATTTAATTCGAAATGTCGAATAATTTAAGAACATTTTTGATGGCATCTAAAAATTCGAAACATCAAAGTCGCTCATTCACTTTTCTATATCATCACATTCTGATCATTTATCGCACATCAACCTTCAATGGCTTTTAAACTCTAATGTCCCAAATAGTATCCTCTTGAAACGAAATAAATATAGTCCTTTGGCCTTTTGTAGCACATTCGAAAACTCGGAATTTCACGAGCGAGTGAATAAAGTAGAACTCATGCATGAAAGCGAGTTCGGGGGAAAAAATCTTGGCTTCCGAATTCAGATAGTCGGGAAAAATTTAAATTTCTGGAAGATGCTTGCCATGCATGCCAGTTCACGTTGAAGCGAAATTGGAGAGAGCATACGTCTGAGTGGATTTTGCGACGAGTTGAGCAAAAAAGTTTTTGGAGTTGAACTTGAGGTCAAAACGCTATCATCTTCGTGATTTCTTTTTTTTTTTGTGTTTTTATCAAAAGTAAAAGAGGTTTGTAGGGTAATGTGAGTGTTTTTGTTTGGATGGTCTGAGTTTTTTCTGCTCTTGTGACTGCCATTTGCAAAGAATGGAGATTATATGGTGATAGCAGTAACTTGAAGTATTTTTTGTTGTAACTGCTTTTGAGTTTGACACTTGAGATTTTTCTTAAAACTTCGAGTCTCTATATATGTAGTGATGTATAATGTATATTTGAAGAAATTAAAATGTGAGTGAGAATGATACCTTTCTTTCAATGAAGAAAGACTTCAAAAACGAGCTAAGAGCCGAAAAGTAAAATTCATCATTATAAATTTGATTCTCCATAGAAATACACATAATAAGTCATCTTTCAGGCTGTTTTTGACCTACTGATCATGGTCGTGGCACTTAGCTGGGTTTATAGGGTGTTGGTGATGGCCACTTAGATTGGTTTTTCAGGTCTAACTCATTTTTTTTTAGTTTTGGCTCGTTTTTGAAGTCCAGTCTTCAAATGTAAACCTGATTACTTTTCATACCTTGTATTTTGTATTTGTGTTTGTCATTTTTATATTGTAAAAAAATACAATGAGCAAGGATGCTATTTAACGGAAATATTTCACAGCAAATAAGTAAATTTCTCACTTATTTTCTTTCACAAAGTTATTTTGTTTCGTGCTATTACCACTATACTTTTCTTTTTTGGTTAAGATGTACATATTTTAATTAGTAATACAATTTTTGCCCCTTATAATATATAAATATTAAAACTATTAATCAATTAAAAAATAACAGGTACTACCTGATAGACCACTAGATAGACAGAGAGAAATTAAATTGATTTTGATAAAGTACTCATATGATTTGATGTTCCTTCCATTATAAAATCTACCCAAATAAATTACTTCTAAGCATATAACTACAAAACAATTAATTAAAAGACAATTTAAACATCAGCTGAGCTAAAAATGAAACATCATAGAAATGTCATAAAATTTCCCCATACAATCACTTATTCAAACAACGAACACAACCTCTCTCTCCCTACCAAACCTTTTCTTCAAACACCATTCTTCCACACTTGCTTACACTTTAACGCTTTTAAACTCAACAAAGCTTCCTGAAGCACAAATTACCTCAGACATCAAAGACGTTACATAGCCGTTGTAAGAACTAATCTCTCTCCTTCTCCTTTACCCACAATCCGAGCATAAAGAGTGAGATTTAATAACCCAGGTTCCAACAAGGATCCCGTCATGTTCCTCACATTTGTGTTCATAGGGCAAGATGAAAAGGCAGATGAAACCTTTGCAAACTGTTTTAAACGGTGGAGTGACTTTTCACGTTTCATTACCAACCGCGAAAAGATCTCGGTGTAACGTTGCTTTTATCGTCATTATGGAGTTTCCCCTTGAATCTAATTTCACTGTGTTTCGGAATAAAGTATTCGGGTTAGTGGTGTTAGTAGCTGTTAGGATGGAATTGTTTAATAGGATTGGGGTTTATGTTTGTGTTTAGGGTTCATGGCTTTCTCTTGGCGTGTAATACTGAAATGTAAAAGGGTTATATGTAAATTTGTAATTGGTCGCGTATAAAACGATGTGGATGTGATGTTTTAATTACGGTTTCGTGTTATTTCTGTTTAATATAACAGGAAGAGAAAAATCTAACAAATGTTTTCAATCATTATTGAGTCTAAAACGAAGCAAAATTTGCATTTTGATCCCACATTTATCTACTTTTTTAAAACTAGATTAAAAGTTTGCTAGAACACAAAATAATACTCTTTATTCAATGTTTATTTTTCTTTCTAGTTTAAAAACTAGACGATAGATAGAACTGATGCTCCCTTACTCTTTGTCATTCTGGACATGCTCAGAAATGCACACTTATAATTTATACACTGATGCATACTTATATATAACACTTATTTCGAAGAAAAAAACAATCTAACAAATCTAAACAATCCCTCTCAAAAATTAATTTTCCTGAAGGGTGAAGAACTTTGTATAAAACAAAACATAACGGCATTAATTAACTACGTTCAAAATATTTTACTTTCATGTTTCATAACAAAATATCACCTGGTATAATTATTTTATAAATCGCGATAAAAATCACCCAAACATTTTAAAAGACGAATTAAGCGAAAATAAAATCGCTCCGACGAAGGAGGACGTATAGCACCTCCGAAACGATCGTAAGCGTTCTATCTTTTTATTGTGCTGTTTTAACGTTGTTTTTGAATTTTTTTAAGCACCTTCTTCTTCCAGGAAGAGGGAAGGGAGGTGGGGTAGTTATTAAAACAGTGTCTTTATTAATACAGTAGTGCGTGCATACTTATAGCAACAAGGTGAAAAAGTTAATGTAACAGTAACTTAATTTACAAAAGCAAGTATTTTTTACTTTATTTTTTGACTACATGACGAAACCCTAAGCCCCTCCCCTGTGACTAAGCGTGGTATTTTGAAGACCCCCTCCCCCCTTAACAGGTCACTTAGTGTATGTCCATTCCATAACCACCTTGCGAGGAAATACAAACAATAGTAGCGTTTGATATTAAGATGACGAATCTTACAACTGATTATAAAGAATAGTAGCAGGGGAAAACACCCTAACCGAACTTGATTGAAAGATCGCTAACCTCAACACTCCACGAAACGGTACTTAGCTACATATCTAACAACATTTGCAACTTTCAGAGTGGTGACCACTTACCGAGCATACCGGTGGGGAACTGCTCCGCCTTGACCTCGAAATCTGTCCCTACGACGGACTGAGACGCGATCCAGACGTAGCTCTTGCCGCTGATGCCCACTTCTCTGGCAGCGCGCATGATGTCCACCGCCTCCATTCTGGTTGCGAACAGGAGGAAGATGCGCGCTTCCGACTCGGCCACCAGCTCCAGTTCCGACCGGTAACCCTCCGCACCGCTTACGGACTTGAGCGTCAGGATGTTCAGGATGTCCAGTCTGATGAGAGAGAGAGAGAGAGGAGGTTTATCCGTCAATGTGGTCGCGGAACGGAAACTACATAGGCTGCGTACAAACTTTTACGACAACTGGAGAAAAGTCCTTTCGCGGATTAGCGGTCAATTAGCGAACAATAGAGGAAACGAGGGCCCACGCACTCCAGTCCGAGGAGGAATTTTCTATTGTTCCCTAATTGATCAAATCCCTAATTGAAATTCAGGAAAAATTGATGTACGTTATTTCGACAAAAATGTTATTTTTTTCAAAGCTGCAAACTTTTGTATTGGTTTTAGCCCAGTAATTTTAGGCGAAAAAAGGGGTCGATAGCTAAATAATTTATAATTAGCTGAAAATTTCAGGATAAGCTCTCTATGATGTGTACAACCCGCCCTGAAAAGTCCCCAAAGATCCTCCGTCGGCGTCATTCCAAAATGGCGGATCAAAGATGGCCGCCCAGCATTTTTGCCGATATTTTCGCTCATATCTAAGTCAAAAATTAATATTATTTAGTTCTGTAAACGGATTTATACTCAGGATATATGCCGTTATCGAATAAAATTTACAGTTTTGCGATAAAAATATAATAAATGGAGTGCGAAGGGATTTTATTCATGCCAAACTGCAAAATTTTCATTGTTATAATGGTATACAATAGTATACAGTTATATGGCGTGCTTTGCCATATAACTGTATGCTATTAGAAAAATCGATCGGAAAAATACGATTGTTTTTAGTAGTCCCATTATTCAGGATTATTTTGGAAAAAAAAAATTTTGAAATCCGCTGAAAATTGACAGAGATATTCAATTTTTAGTAAAGTGTTGTGGTACGGATGGTATTGGGTAGTATACGTTAGGAGTGGGTTTCGCACTTGATTAATAATTGTTTTTTGGCCATTATCTTTAATAGCTTAGTTAATACCGTTGTAACGTAAAGAAATCATTATGGTGCATTAAAATTTTCTTACACAAACATTTAATTATCAAAAAGTTCATTAAAATTAATAAGGTCTTTTGGACCGATTCTATATTTCGGACCCTATAGTATAGAGTCACTGCTTTTTTTTGCGTCCTCAAACAACTATTAGAGAACACAAGTGCTACGACATCTCTAAAATTCAAAACACTCTTGGCCCAATAAAAGATTCAATTCTCTTCCTACATACAGCTTCCGGATGCGATTCCACCTCAGCAATTTTTAGAAAAGGGAAATCTTCAGCTTTCAAATTGATAAAGAAAAATCCAAATTAAATGTTTGTGTAAGAAAATTTATGCACCTTAATGATTTCCTTACGTTACAACGGTATTAACTAAGCTATTAAAGATAATGGCCAAAAAACGCGAAACCCACTCCTAACGTATACTACCCAATACCATCCGTACCACAACACTTTACTAAAAATTGAATATCTCTGTCAATTTTCAGCGGATTTCAAAAAATCTTTTTTCAAAATAATCCTGAATAATGGGACTACTAAAAACAATCGTATTTTTCCGATCGATTTTTCTAATAGTATACAGTTATATAGCAAAGCACGCCATATAACTGTATTACTATTGTATACCATTATAACAATGAAAATTTTGCAGTTTGGCATGAAAAAAATCCCTTCACACTCCTTTTATTATATTTTTATCGCAAAACTGTAAATTTATTCGAGAATGGCATCTATCCTGAGTATAAATCCGTTTACAGAACTAAAAAATACTAATTTTTGACTTAGATATGAGCGAAAATATCGGCAAAAATGCTGGGCGGCCATCTTTGATCCGCCATTTTGGAATGACGCCGATGGAGGATCTTTGGGGACTTTTCAGGGTGGGTTGTACACATCATAGAGAGCTTATCCTGAAATTTTCAGCTAATTATAAATTATTTAGCTACCAAACCCTAAAATTACTGGGCTATTTGTAAAAGCACGGCTTACTAGGTACTTATACAGGCTAGCCGAGTTTTAAACAATGAAAACCATTTGACAACTTTTCCCGCTTGGAGCGCTACAAGACCTACCTATATCACCCACCGCCTTCAACACTGTGGATATGCTTTGCCAGTTGGTCCAGAATTGCCATCTGGATTTGCAATGATTTCCTTACTCGACTAGCCTGTATAAGTATCTAGTAAGCCGTGGTAAAAGAGACAGTTTTTATTTTAAGTTAAGACAAGTTTTATTATTTCATAATTAGTCCAGTCGCCAAATGAGAAAATAGGCTTGAACCTGGAAATAGGGTACAACTAATATTTTATGATTGATTCTAGTACTATTTGATGTACTGAAACATAATATGAGGGGTGCCAGAGTGGCACCTTTGGGCAAATTTAAATATCGAACGTCAAAGTTCTATTTAGTAAAAATAGTCCATTAACCAGGAAAAAAATATAGTAGTCGTTTTTTCGACAGATTTGTATGTTTTTGAGGGTGCTGAATCCGAATCTGACATTTTCAGCTGAAATTTCGAACGGCTTCATTAAGAATTTTCGAGATTTTGTCAAAATTTCACCCTTTTTTACGGTTTTATGCTCATAAAACAAAAGCTACGGGTTTTACAAGAAAATGTCCAATCACAAAATTAAAGTTTAATAAACAGGCTACAAAAAAGTCAATTGTAACATTTTTGTCAGACGAATAGTTTTGCCGCTACAGCCCGCCAAAAGAAGAGGCAATTTTGACCAGATTGGGAAAAATTCGGGATGTAGTGCCTGCATCTCGTGATTGGGTGCAGCTTGGAAACATATTACCTAAAATGAATGTTTTTCTAATTCGTACGATTAATTCTAGTACTATTTGATATAGGGGAGAGTGGGGCACCTTGGGACACTTTTTACTAAATTATTTTTCTAATTTATTTATACTGTTATATTTATTCAAACATAGCTAATACATTAAATATAGTCCTTTGCGCATCTAATAAAAAAAGTTCCGACCAATTATCTCTTTTAGGGAATTCATAATAACAAATTTAAAAAACCTCTTTTAATGTCCCAAGGTGCCCCACTAGTGGTCCACCTTTGAACACTTCCAATAATAACATAAAAACTTATGTTATTTTGAAAAATAAAAAACTATCACATTAAATTATGATAAAGCTATGCTTACTAATCTTAAATTGGCCATCAAATTTATTTTACATTCAAAATGTTTTACTGATTTCCTCATTTTTGTCATGACGTAAATCACTGATTTTTTTGTTTCCTTCCAAAAACTTTTTCGAACCAATTTCTAAATTATAATCCTCTTAATTCTTAAATTATCTAATTCTTTAATAAAAATTAATTTTGTTTTATTTCTTTGTAGTGCCTGCATCTCGTGATTTGGGTGCAGTTTGGAAACATATTACCTAAAATGAGTGTTTTTCTAATTCGTATGATTGATTCTAGTACTATTTGATATACTGTATCATAATATGAGGGGTGACAGAGTGGCACCTACCTTTGATCAACTTTAAATATCGAAGGTCAAAGTTCACGGGATAAAAAAAAACATATTAATGTTGCGAATGTAAGGGAGTCGGCTGACCAAAATTAAATATAGTTTTTTCCAATATTAAATATATAGAAAATTTCCATTATAGAATATATAGAATTCAACATAAAATATGAAACATTGAATTACATAAAATATGAAACATTGAATTACATTAAATATGAAAAATTGAAACAGGTAAAATAGGTAATAAATAACAAGTTTATATTTTTCTCTAAGTTTAATTAAAAATTACAGAATATTTTATATAGTCGACATTTAATTGTCACTATCATCAAATTAGGCTTCATTACTCTTCAAATTGAAACCCATCAATAGGCTGCCTTCGCACGCGCAAAATTCTTTACAAGGCAGACCTACATGTGCACAACTGCACCTTGCTGTTGAACATGGCTTCTCACTTGAGCAGCTGCATCTTAAACTTTTCAGCAATTCTGGTGGTGCCAACCCTTTGTTACCTGGAAGTTGAATGGATACCAAAGAGTGTGTTGTTTCATTCTTTGCCCATCCAAAATCAGTTGGATTCAAAGGTGGAGGGAATTATATGCTGCTGCGTTCCAAGTGCAAAGCTGTCAAATCATGGTTGTTAGTTGTATTTTATTGCATGAATGGGTCAATATACTGTTGCGACTTGGGAGAGGTGTGTCTGCTCTTAGTTGCATGAAAATACTGTCAACTCCTCTTTTTGATCGCGTATCACTTTTTGAACTGTACTCAAAATACCTATCAAATACAAGGAATGTGTGTGTGTATAAGGAAGGAAGGACTTTCAGAAATCACGTTTTCAAGGATGGCAGGCACCTTAAACTACAAATATTTAATTTTGGTCAGCCGACTCCCTTTCATTCGCAACAAACTGGGTGGTTTCTATTTTTTTGATCCCGTGAACTTTGACCTTCGATACTTAAAGTTATCCACAGGTGCCACTCTCTGGCACCCCTCATATTATCATATTATGATACAGTAGGATAGAGTGGGGCACTTTGGGACATGGCCCACCTTGAGACACTCCATTTTCAGACGCAATTTTATAGTTATGAACTCGTGCTTATATAGGTACTAATATATGACACTAAAATCTACTCTTCAACGTGTTTTGGAATCTTTGGTGTGTCTGGTTCATTATTTACATGTTTTCTTGTTTTTCGTGATGCAAAGTTACAATCACTTGTAGTTTCAAAAGCATTTTTTTAATAAAAGAGGTTTATTTATGTTTATTATAATTATGTTGAGAATAAAATATGTGTATACATTAATATTTTAGAAAAGAAAAAGAAAATTTATTGTTAAACCTAAAAGAGTAATTAAGTTTAATATTCAAAGTGTCAAGTGGGGCACCTTGGGACTTGTTGAAAGATACCCCAAAATTTTCAAGAATAAAACAAAAATAATTTTTATTAAAGAATTAATTAATTTAAGAATTAAGAGGATTATAATTTAGAAATTGGTTCGAAAAAGTTTTTGGAAGGAAACAAAAAAATCAGTGATTTACGTCATGACAAAAATGAGGAAATCAGTAAAACATTTTGAATGTAAAATAAATTTGATGGCCAATTTAAGATTAGTAAGCATAGCTTTATCATAATTTAATGTGATAGTTTTTTATTTTTCAAAATAACATAAGTTTTTATTTTATTATTGGAAGTGTTCAAAGGTGGACCACTAGTGGGGCACCTTGGGACACATTAAAAGAGGTTTTTTAAATTTGTTATTATGAATTCCCTAAAAGAGATAATTGGTCGGAACTTTTTTTATTAGATGTGCAAAGGACTATATTTAATATATTTGCTATGTTTGAATAAATATAACAGTATAAATAAATTAGAAAAATAATTTAGTAAAAAGTGTCCCAAGGTGCCCCACTCTCCCCTATATCAAATAGTACTAGAATTAATCGTAAGAATTAGAAAAACATTCATTTTAGGTAATATGTTTCCAAACTGCACCCAATCACGAGATGCAGGCACTACATCCCGAATTTTTCCCAATCTGGTCAAAATTGCCTCTTCTTTTGGCGGGCTGTAGCGGCAAAACTATTCGTCTGACAAAAATGTTACAAATGACTTTTTTGTAGCCTGTTTATTAAACTTTAATTTTGTGATTGGACATTTTCTTGTAAAACCCGTAGCTTTTGTTTTATGAGCATAAAACCGTAAAAAAGGGTGAAATTTTGACAAAATCTCGAAAATTCTCAATGAAGCCGTTCGAAATTTCAGCTGAAAATGTCATATTCGGATTCAGCACCCTCAAAAACATACAAATCTGTCGAAAAAACGACTACTATATTTTTTTTTCCTGGTTAATGGACTATTTTTACTAAATAGAACTTTGACGTTCGATATTTAAATTTGCCCAAAGGTGCCACTCTGGCACCCCTCATATTATGTTTCAGTACATCAAATAGTACTAGAATCAATCATAAAATATTAGTTGTACACTATTTCCAGGTCCCATGGCTTGGCGACCGGACTAAATGGGGCATTTTCAGATTCAAACTTTGATGAATCCATGGATTGAAAACATTTAAGACAGGCCTGCTCAGCATATGGTACGCCAGCCCACTTTTTGCGGCTCGTTAAGTGTTGAGTATTTACAAAATTTTTAAATATTTAAGAAAAATTTAATTGAAAAAAAATCAATTTTTTGTAAAGTTTTCCATAGAATTCGTAAAAGGAAAATATTGAGCTGTTTACAAATGAAGTGATAGCTTCAAAAAGTTTATAAAAACGTTAAATCATCAATAATATAGAAGTTTTATTTAAAATTACAATGTATAACCTTGAAGCATGTTTTGAACAAACATAAGTGATTCTCTATTTTTAATTTAACTGTTAGTAATTGCTCTTACCAGTGTGATGAAAAAAAGTAATAAAAAGTCTAGAAAGATCTTCTTTGGCCCGTGAAGATCAATCCAGATTAAATTTTTAGCCCACGGTAAGTTAATACGTCAAATTTTAACTCGCTTCACAGTTAAAGTTGTGAAGTCCTGAATTAAGGGAAAGATATGTTAAACTTGTTTGATAAAATATTTTTTTCGCTTCTTTGCTTTCACTTTCAACTCTCTCTTCTGAATTTTTTAAACTCAAGATTGATCGTAAAAAAACAACATTTTTTATGGAGGGGAAAAAACTTAAGAAAAAACTAGGAGACGCTTAAAAAATTAATTCTTGCAAAAAATTATAAATTATAATTTAAGAAAGCTGCGAGTGTTAATGTGCGATAAAGCTTTGGAAAGGAGTCTCTAAAGATTCTCTAAACTTTGAATGTAATTTTAAATTTGAATGTGGAATAGGATGCTAGTATTTATTAGATAAGGAGATTTGTATGAAAAATTATACAGGGTGTCCCGTAAATGATGTGTCACACTTCTAGGGGGGATAGTAGACACCTAGACGAGTCAGAATTACATAGGATTTGGGGTCCCAGACCCAATCCCTGGGAGTTAAAAATGGAGCGACACCCCAAAACAAGTATTGAAAAATTCAATTTGTAGAAGAACTACTATTGGTAAAAATGTAATTATGGTCTCAAATTTTGTGGTTTAATATGATCCTCAAAATTACCTTGACAGTTTTCAATTTTAAAATTTTTTTAGTACGAAAAAAGTTAAAAAACAGCAAAAAAATGTGAAAAATATGCCAAAACTTTATTTTTTTTTCCGAAATCCTTTCTTTCGATTTGATAATCTGAAAGAGCATAATTAATTAACCTTAAGCCCAAAGTTTCACGTAAATAGCATCAGTATTGAACGCTTGAGAGCCTGTTAAAGTTAGTTTTATGGGAGCAAAAACGGCTTCGGAAAACGAACGTTCAGGGACAATCTACAAGTTACGGATAGATGCTCGCCAAATTTCCCAACATTATTTGCGATACGAGATTCCTCGCCAACCTACGCTTCTACAGATAGTTCAAACTTCCTTGGCGATGTGTGGCCTTAGTTTTCGGATCGTCATTAGAAGTCTAAAAGGTAAATGTATTCAAGCTATCAAATCAGACACTCAAGAAAAAATTGTTACTATACCTAAGAAAATAAGCAATGTTTGTTTAGCAAAAGGGATAGTTACAACTTATTTTTTCTTAAGTCTCTGTTTTGTTAAGTTCAATAAACATTTATCTTCTAGACTTCTGTGACGGTCTGAAATCGAAGGCAAAAATTTAAGTAAATTAATTAATTTACTAATTTTTTTCAAAATAATTCCCATCCCATAAAAAAGTGAACCACCATGCCAACTTTGAACACTTTTAGTAAACAGTTTTTGTCGTTATTTTTCATTATACCCCTGCTTTAGGATAGGTCAGTCGGCGGATCCTCGATCGCTGGGTTCGTGATTTCGAATTGCAATACAAGATTGGTTTCTATTAATCGAGAAATGTCAATGGGAATAAGCAAAGTGTATGGGGGCTATCCACTCACCGTCCGATAAGCAATATCTTAGGTTTGTCATAACTTTCAATAACCTGCATTCTTTTATTTTGCAAATTTCTTATATCGGAAGTTGAGGGGAGACCCTGCATACCCACTTGCTTATTATATCATTTTTTAATTAATAGGAACCACCCTTGTATCGCAACCCGAAATCAGGAACCTAGCGATTGAGGATCCACCGACTGACGTATCCCCACTATGTACAAAAGATATTTTACGAACCATGTTTGTAAATAATAGATTCTTCTGTTTTTTTTACCTAAGTTATCAAATGTACAGTTTTTCTCATTAAACGCAATAAGTAGTAATGCTGTTTGCATGATTGATACATTTGTAAAACTAACACAACTTATCGATTGAATAAAAAACTATCGATACTATCAGATAATTTCTAACAATAGACGACATTAGTGTGACGTCACTTGCTTGTTTGGAAACGTTGATTCTATCCGTGATTGGTTCCGTGATTGGAAGTAAATCCGTACGGAACCAATCACGGATGGAATCAACGTTTCCAAACAAGCAAGTGACGTAATGACTAATGTCGTCTATTCATAATACTATTGATTTTTAAGATCGATAGTTCCTAAAAATCAGTAGTAAAATCATGTTTGTTCTTTATGTTCAAAAAATTTTTTGATTAAATTAATTAATCTCTTGTTTTCTAAAAATAATAAGAATTAAGAATCAACATTTTACGCTTTTGAAATTTTCATCCCTCTTAATTGTTCAATTGGCGCATTTCAGATATTTTCATACTCATCTCCTGTCTCGCCAAATCGGGCGAGGAATGAAAGTTGGCAGACATCTATCCGTAACTTGTAGATTGTCCCTAAACGTTCGTTTTCCGAAGCCGTTTTTGCTCCCATAAAACTAACTTTAACAGGCTCTCAAGCGTTTAATACTGATGCTATTTACGTGAAACTTTGGACTTAAGGTTAATTAATTATGCTCTTTCAGATTATCAAATCGAAAGAAAGGATTTCGGAAAACAAAATAAAGTTTTGGCATATTTTTCACATTTTTTTGCTGTTTTTTAACTTTTTTCGTAATAAAAAAAATTTTAAATTGAAAACTGTCAAGATAATTTTGAAGATCATAATAAACCGCAAAATTTGAGACCATAATTACATTTTTACCAATAGCAGTTCTTCTACAAATTGAATTTTTCAATAATTGTTTTGGGGTGTCGCTCCATTTTTAACTCCCTGGGATTGGGTCTGGGACCCCTAAGTCCTATGTGATTCTGACTCGTCTAGGTGTCTACTATCCCCCCTAGAAGTGTGACACATCATTTACGGGACACCCTGTATAACAGCCATGATAGGAGATTTTTAAAATAGTTTTATTTGGAACTCATACTAATGTTTCTTTCATTTGTGTTATGAAGCAAAATATTTACACCTTATCTAGCGTTTCTTCATTAATGATATTGTTAATGAAAAATTAAAAGTAATAATGGATCCTGTTTTGGAGCAAATTAAAATCACTCAGTAGAAAAAGAAACGATTTTTATCTTAAAGCGTCATTTTAGAAAATGTTTTTTTCGTACAATATTTAAATTGTTAAAATTTTACAACTGCTTCACAATTCCAATAAGTTTTTTGAACGAGATTTATTTTTACACCTGCTTTTAAGACACTTGTTATTCTTTCCTAATTATCATTGTTTTAACGCAATTTTCCCTGGAAAACGATAAACTTCACTTAAATAAACAGCGCGAAAAGTAGTTTCAAATTTTTTTGTAGATTAACAAAACTAAAAATTGAACATTTTAAAGCATTTCCTTTTGAAAAAATGGTACGTATTTAAGTATGCATATGCATCACTCCAAAAAAAATCCCAACTAAATCTTCCCATAAAGCCAACAAAAAATACATAATAACCACATCATTTTATACAAGAGAGAGATATCAAACACGCTTAAGAGAAACATCCACATTACTTGAAGTCCTGGAAACCCCTCTGAATGAGGTCCCTTATAGCCCGGATGAAATCATCGTGCCCTCCTATTTGTGACGTTACGACGGAGAAGGTATGCCAGGAATACCGCTTCAGGATACTCAGCATCACTTGCGCCTGGTGCTCCACTGTAGGGGCGAGTTGCAGGATCCTCGAGTCGGACACGCGCTGCAAAATTCCGCCGTTTAACTCTCGGTTTATGGATCTGCGGGTTTGGGGGATCCGGTTGTTGTTTGGAGTGGTATGCAGAGAGGAATTTGATGAGTGGTGGCACTGTCTTTAATTTTGTAACGATTAATTAATTTTTTTTTTGTTTGTGGGGGAACAGGAACATATATGTTTTTCTATCCACTGTTTGGGGGTAAATCAGTCCAATTTTCTGTTTTTGAATGATTGATTAGGTATAGTTATTCATTTGGGGTATTAGTTAGCTGATGATATTATTTTATGTATGTACTATAAGTGGGAACTCACATTCGCTTTTGCAATAATTGTGATACTTAAATACTTAATATACTTACAATAAGTATACAAAATACTTACTATACTTAGGTAAATAAGTATACAAAATACTTACTATACTTAGGTAAATAAGTATACAAAATACTCACTATACTTAGGTAAATAAGTACACAAATACTTACTTATAAGTATACAAAATACTTACTACACTTAGGTAAATAAGTATAAAAATACTTACTTATAATTACACAAATACTTTCTTATAAGTATACAAATACTTTCTTATAAGTATACAAATACTTTCTTATAAGTATACAAATACTTTCTTATAAGTATACAAATACTTTCTTATAAGTATTTTATTTCTTGTTTAGGTACCATGTGTTAAAATCTAATTGATTTAATCTTATTGATATTAGTTATTATAATTAATGCAAATAGTAAGCACCTGGTGTTTATTTATCTAAATTTCCCATACGAATATATTATCACCCTCATAAAAACACAATTAACAGATTCTCTCCTTTTATGGTATTAAAAAGTTTACGTAACAAATTTTTACAGTACCTAATAGCTACGAAAACTATTCAATTTTTATAACTATGAATGAAAAATAAAACAATTCATCATTATCTTATATCGCCTATAGTTTGCTTTACTGTTAAAGAGTAATTTTCCTCTCAACAAACTTTTAAATTTATAAAAGAAACAAAATAAAGAAGTAAAATATATTGAATTATAAAAGTAAGTTTTGAACTGATGTATAACAGAAACATAGAAACACGATGAAATATGAGAACTTGCCTATTTTGGAGATTTTTAAAATGACTTTATGGGGGGCATATACTTTAAATTTCCTCAACATAAGTTGTAACTACTGATTGAAGTGAATTTCACCAAATATGTATTTATTTTTTCTCCCTTGTGCATTAATATTCAATTACTTTGTGAACATATGATGGCATGGATGACTTATTCATGAAATGATGATCTAATTATGCAGAGTACATAAAATTACGTATTCACTGAATTGATATAATATTGACCTTTCACTCATTTTATTTATGGAGAATAATTAAGTCTTCATTTTCTTTCCTTCTGATGGACTAAAAGTACCCGTGATTGATTATTAATTACATCATTAAATGCTTCTGACCTTTATGTGACAGAGTTTTTAGGAAACTTGTGGAGGTTGAAGACTTTAATGACTTAGGATTAAATTTTGTGATAAGGATTTAACATTTTAACAAGGACAAAAAAAATAATGGTATATAGGTATTTCTTGAGATTATTTAAGTAAATAAACTTTTATATTGATATCAGTTCTTTTCGAAACCTCTCTGACCTTAATTCGATGAATATATAATATATTTTCTAGAGTTTCTATTTAAAATTTTAAAACTTTTCAGTTGCGTACATAATTTAAGAGACCCAAATATGCATTCATGAATATCTAAACTTAAAATTTTACTTGAACTTTAAAGGCATTACCAGGATAAAAGATATAATGTGTTCCTTGTTCAAACATCCCTTGCAAATATTGTGAAGATTTAACAAAGGCTAAGTTATTTAGTTACATATGTGATAACTTGCACCATTTAGGATTTGACCTTAACACTGGGAAGTTCCAGATTACAAATGTTTTCTTTTTACGAGGATAATGCATGGTAACTATTATCATCATTTAAACAATAAGCATTCTGGTTAGCAGATATTTTTATTTGGATTACATTATGTGACAGATAATGAAGCACAGCTAAAAGTGTGGTACCTACATATTTTAAAATAAATGAATGAATTGCTGGTGCTCTACTTTAAATGGATAGGTACTTTAATAAGCATTACTGTGTACTTAAAGTATAAATAAATAAACGGATTAGAGAGAAAAAAATAGGAATGTACGAGAATAGTAACGCAGCTCGCGTATTTGGGGCTCAGATGGCTGAACAATACCCTCAAACAGTTGGTTGTGTGGATATATAAGCCCTACTGGAAAGACAGAGATAAAACGCAGTAACGTCTTAGCGGGAAATCCTCTTATTTTTCACGTTCTCCACCAGAGAGAGTTACTGCCATAAATACATTCCGGCGTCAAGTTGTTTATTGCTCAGTTCCAGGATGGCCAAAGGGAAAGCGTTCTCATTCAAATACTGAGAGGAAAGGGAAGTTAAAGGATTAGTTTCGTCAACGACTTATTTTTGTGCACCTCCTAGGATGGAATAAATGTATATTTATTATTGTTTAGGGGAAAAAACGTGTGTATATCGTTCTAATAAGAAATGACCAGTAAGTAATGGTAAATAATAAGTAATAATGATGGTAATAATAAATTGTGATAAGGTGTATTGGATGATGGATGAGGGTAGTGTGTAATCTAAGATGATCGAACTGACATTTATTACGTTAAAGAAATAATTTGTTTAAATTATGATGTAAAAGGAGAACTAAAGGTAAGTAAAATATAATTCGTAGTTAGATTGGTCTAGTTACGCATAATTAACTTGACATTGTAATAGTAACTTCTATTATAGAACTTTTTATAGAATATTAAATTATTTATTCTACTGGTTATAGTTTCCTTGGTTCAATTCCGTTACCTCTGTCCCGTTAAATATCGCCCAGCTATGTTAGGTGTGAAACAAATTAGAAATATCGCCATAAAAATTGTGGACTAACGCATTACAATTTGTATCAATGGTAACCATAAATAATTGGAGATATTTGAATATTTGACGCCTGGGCTTGGTGATATTTAATGGGACAATTTAACGGAATTGAAGTTTTCTTTTCCATTTAGATGAGTTTGAACTTTTTTTTGTGTAATCGTAACTTTGATATAAATCACGGTTTGTTTTTAACGGTGTGTATAAAATATTTTTATGTCTTTTGAGCAAATCACATAAATTAAACGAGTTTCATTTTTTATCATTATTTTGTGTCATCTAAGTCCTATCTTCATAAGAACCGTAGATGTGTTGTTACTGGATTACTGAATTTACTTAAAACTTAAAAGTATGTTCGGATGACTTAGCCCACTGTCATTCTGAGCAGCATGACATTCCTCTGTGCATACCACACAATACACACAAAGTATGAAAAAATACACTCGAAATACACAACATAATAATACACTCTCAAATGGGAATAAAAACAACGAGATAGTCTGCTTGATTAATGTAAAACACACTTCACATAGAGATTCAATAAAAACACTCAGAGATTGGGCGGAATTGTGGTTGGAAAAGTGAGGCACATCATCGGGTGTATTCTAAAAAACATGGCTGGATCGGGATGGATTCTAAGGTCATGGATTTTTCGAGAGGCGTAAAGTATTTGTACGAAACATGCCGAAAGTGTACCAAAGCAACCGGTCTTATGGAACTGGGAAGAAAATTGTATGAGTTTGAATACGGATGTGGCATGCCAAGACGAGTACATGCAAGGAACGATGCAGAGAACACCAAACGCATGCAGCGTGCGGAATCCCATCTGATGGCTTTCTAGTATCTCTAATGATATTTTAAGCAATGAACGAAATATGGAAAACGCTTGAATTTAAGTTCAATGAGAAAACAGTTTCAGTTATTTTTTTTAATTTCTAGGTAAAAATATGTTTATAATATCAGCGCTAAACTCTCGTCTATGTATGTTGTATCTTATCTCATAGGAAGTAACCTACCTAAGAATCATTATTTATTCCATACTGATTCAAAATATTAGCTCAACATTTAGTTCCGTTTGATTTACAAAGATATAACTCAGTATAATGATTAGAAAATTACTAAATTACTAAAATATTTAGTTTCCATAGTTTCTTCACCCTACTAGTAATTACACTTCCTATTACACAGGGTTCCTTTATTCCAGAACTTTCGAATGTTTTCTGCTACAATCTGAGCCTAGTCTATGAGCTATAGCTTAAATTCTTTTGTGCTAGATTAAACGTAGTTAGAAGAAGCATAATACCAACGATAAATGCGCCTTTTAAAAATTCAATGCTTCTGTTTGTTTGATGCTAAAATGTTGGAAGTCACGAATTAAGGAACAAGCGTTTTAATGGGCTCGCCATTTTTCTTCACAATATGACTTTGTACTAAATCGATACAGCTATACAACTTTGTATAATTCATTTTTATGAGGATTTTATACTCCGTAGCTTGCTGCTAGGGGATTTTGTAAAGTAATTTTATTACCGCGCACCAATTCCCCTTACTCGTAAGTAATCACTTCTTTCTAGAATAAACAATGCACACCAACTTTCAGATGGCAATCTAGATAAGTTTTCAGCAACATCTAATAAGTTCACCATCTAAATTTATAGATGGTTAATACTAAAACGTAAAATAGTATAATAAGTGGTGACCTTAAAATAGTTCTAATGGTTTATGTTTATGTGTTTAAGAACAATATGAATACATAAGTTATTAGTTTTATTCGACTATTAAATTCCTGTTTTTTTTTAAAAAAGATTTTCTCTCACATTCAGCTATAAATGTCATTTTATAAAACATTATCCTGAATTTTGTTTTTAATGTAAACAATTTAAACTTTCATTTCGCTCAAAATTAACACTCATAATATTGATTTGAATTTGTGATAAACAAACTGATACTAGAAAATCAGATGGGATTTAAGAATGAACCAAGAATATAGTGCTCCAAACGTTACATAAACACTGCAGTTAAGCTTTCTTCAATTAAGTATTAAAAGTGTTTTAATCACAATGATGCTGTCGTAACATTTGGTGTAGCACTTTTTCTTGGCAAAAAGAAACACGACAGAATCTACATTTAAATATCACTATTATCCCTTTAAATTCAAATAGATAGCATTCAGAATGTAGATTCATTTTGTGTAATTATTGGTTTATGCAGAAAAAAAGTAATAAAACATCCATTGGTGTAACACAAGTGCAAAGCTATGCTCTTCTACCTGTGTCTGCATCCATGTTTGTAGAGGCAGCACAAAAAAAGGAAATAGTATGATCAGATCTAGGAAATCTGTTTATCTAACATGACCGTGGGCGCCACTAGCTGAAACTAGATTCTGGTGTGATTTGGCCTATGTTGTTGTGAAAAAAATATATCTACGTAAAAATATGCCGTTGTTTTGAAATACTACTTCCAAGATTCACTAAAGTAGATTTTTGTTTCATTCGTCTTTTAACATTCCATTCTAATGGTATACTGTGTAAAAATTAATAAAAAAAAAGGTTTCATTTCTATTTGACTAAATTAAAGTAACAGAAGTAGTTTAAATTAATAAAAATTATTATTTTTTATTTTAATATATAGCAAAATAGTCAAAAATTACTTTAAAAATAGAAAATTTTCAAAAAGTTAAGCTTCAGAAAAATAATTGAAAAATGATTAAGAAAAAAGAGCTTCTTGTTTTAGTTCATATATTATAATATATACAAGCTTATGAAACCAAAAATTTAACGTAGAAAGAAGAATTTTCACTCAACTAGAAAACAGGTGTGACTCAAAGTGACCATACTTCCAGGCAGGTGTACATCAGGTATTATTACACCCTAACATTATCCCCATAATGCATTTTCGGAATCCCCTATTGGTTCCCCTATTGTGAATACTCTATTGTGAGTTTTTACCTCACAGGGACAATGGAGAATTAAATTTTCAACCAATTCAAACTTGATTTTTTTACGATAATATCATAGCTGCATTTAAATAATGTGTAGGTGTTAAAAATTCATATTTAAAAAAAAAAAAAATTCAGACTGTAAAAACTATTTTGTTTTCCATTTTCCTATCTACCCCAAAACTTCATTTAATCGACAAAAATGTTTTTAGTAGCAACCCATTAAAATTAAAAGTAGTTATACAAGCATTCGCATGTTTAAATATACCGTACTTAAAATCACATATCTAACGCAAGCCATGCTTATTATGATACTAAATTATCTCATTGCTTTAAATGTGTGAATTCGTACTCTTTTATACTCTAATGCAACTATAATCTAAATGCAATGCAACGTCAAATGCAATTTTTACATCTCTTCAAAGCTTTTCGCCATCTGTAAAATAGGAAAACATTCATGTATGATGCAATTTACAAACTAAATTAGAAATCTCTACCGAGGATGTTAAATAGTAAATAGTTTGGGCCTCATGAAAATATTGTTAATTTAAAACATTTAGGAGCGACTGGTTCCGTAAACTGCCTCATTAAAAACCTTTTTGGACAAAATTTGTTAGCTTATAATACCTAGTTTGGAACATTTATGACAAAACTATGCTAATCTGTATATTAATGCTTCGCTTAATAGCTTTAGAGCATAATCAAATCTAAAATAACCACACAACTAAACCTTCCCCAGTCAACTATTATTATTATACTTACTTTTAAAAGGGAAATTTATTTCCCTTTTCCTTCATGTTTATATGAATTTTAAATTAAATCACACATGTAACAATCAACAACTAAACCACATTATATGCTCTAAAATGCACTTTTTTAAAACATTTATACCAATAAGCATAGGCTAAAGCAACATCACAGATAACTCAAGTTGCCAAATTCATCGAAATACCAGCATAGTTCGTGCAACACTCACACAATATAGCGTGATTTGAACACTTCAGCTGTACACTTACACATACAATGATGCATGCTTCGTCCTCATTCTACGTCGTTTGAAAGAGTTGTTTGACAATAGTGAGGTAATACTCGAGCATAGTGTTCACTGGTATTATAATAAGTAGCTATCGTTAAAGAGATTAAGCAGCATGTTACCTTGAAATTACCCCTTAGCAGCATTACCCCTTGAAACCAGTAATGGAAAATACTTTGATAGAAAAATATTGAAAAGAGCGTGAGTCAAGCTGGACTAGTGAATAGTACAACAGCAGTGAAAAGATAATTATTTACAAGTGAATAGATAATGTAAGTTGGTAACTCAAAAAGAAAAGAAAAATTAGAAATAGCTGTTCTAGAATTTAGTTCTAGAATTTTAGATGATTCGACAGTTTTGTACAGGAGATAAACTTTTCATTCTTCTGATTTATATTATTTTACTTTACTTCCTTTTTAATTTAATTAAATTAATCAAAGTTTAACTTATTATAAAAATAATAAGTTAAACTTCTATTCTTTACTTTCGTGACAATATTAAAATCCTCTCCGTTCTTTTTACTATGTAAAATAATATTTGATACAATAAAGGGTAGTTGGTATTAACTGATACTAAACTGAACATAATTAGATTACATTCTTTAAATACAGAAAACTGTTTTATATTTCTTTCTTATTAGTATTCATTGGATTACATTTAATTAGTAAGGACTCCAATGGCCAAGAAAGAGGCTCCAATGGCCAATTCCTCAGATGTTCCTTATTTTTACACTACACTTAATTGCTATAAATCAGACAAAGAAATTAATATTACTATCATACTATCAACGTATTCGTCGTCTGCATTAGAATTGCATGTCTGGTCGTTACTAATATAAATTTAAAATTTCTAGGTTTTTCCAAAAATGTTTAATGAAAATTATTATTCATTAACACAACTTATTATTCACTATATATCTTTTGCATAATGAGTACTTGAAAATAATTTCTTTAAAACAATGTTTTACTCTCAAACACTGCATATTATAAGACATAGATATTAATGAGGGAATTCAAAATAACTGGGAGAATTACAGGTTAGTTGTTTTTATTATGACACTTCTTATAATATCATAATCACAATACTTTTGGGACATCTTAAATAGAGATTAAAACACTCAGTAAAACATTTTCTCTTCATACATAAGTCATAATGTATTTTTCAGCAGTTTTGAAAAAAAAATGGGTTCAATGAAATTCATAAAAAAAAATTGTATAACAAGACCCACGACAACTCAAAGTAAAAGGAAGGATCATGAGTGAAGCTTTTGACATAATTTATCGACATTCCATCAAAAAATTCTCTTCCCCACCCAGAAAATGAAATCCCTAGTTTACTTAACTTACTCCAAAACCGTATTCCAATGCGCATTTCACCACCAAATCCATTTTTTTTCTGTCGGTGTGTCATATTTCGAAGGGAAACTGATCCCGCCATTTTTATACTATATATGACACAGAAAAAGAGAAAAGTGCCGCCTTTCTAATGCCTCACATGGCACAGAACACGATATGGGAATGTCTGTCCCTTCGGTTAGGAATTCCGTGGCATTGAAGAAAAGCAAGAATGGGTTCAGTTTTTATTCGATCGCACTCATATCAGGGGGATTTTTTGTGGGGGAGTGTGACACTTTGAAGTCCTTTTTTGTGTGTTTTATGTGCCTCTTTTTTTTTCGTATGATTTAACCTTTAGATAAGCTTAACGAGGAGAGGGGATGGATTTTATTATGCGCTGTTTGACCGGAAGGAATAGAATTTCTTACAAAGTTTTTCACTTTTATTCCTATTTAACACACATTTATGTACTGTGAAACAGTATCTTAGCTAGTTACATAAATGTTTAAAAAAAAAGCGCAAATATCAAACGTTTTTTATAATGGAGCATTTCTAACTGATAAATTCACATGTAGTGTTTATAATATATATTTCCTTATCACTGAGAATTTTCAACTAATTTATGAATACGAATTATTACCATAAATTCTTAAGATAATTTAAATGAACAAAAAAAAAACCGATGCCAGAAACGGCTAGTTAACTCTTACAGCCTTACATTGGAATTAGATCTTTGTTGCTGCAAGCGTCTCAATTGACACTTTATATTGATATTGAGCTCTTAGTGGAATTTTAATTCCATTAGTATAACCCATTAAAAAGTGAATTGAGTTAACTGAATATTTTTGAAATTAATGAATCTGTTACTTCCGTAAGTCAAGGGTGAAAGTTGAATTCTTTTGAAGTATTATTTGTATTTTTAAAAAAGAAAAAGTTATAGTTTCAGTATTTAATTTTTCGAACGACATTTCTACAAAAAGGGCTTCATAATTTTAAAACGTGACCCTTTTATTGTTTTATTACAAAGGTCATTTTCATGTAATCTGATGGGTCAAGTAAACAATTTTTCATAATACCTAGAATACTTTTTTTTACAACTCTCAAAAATTGGAAATCTGTGAACTCATGGACGAGCTGTGGCTCCTTTGGGACGTATTTGCAATTGTCTTTTTTCTTTTCTTTTAATTCTACGTAAACTTTTGTGAATCTGTTTTAAATTTTGTAAATTTTTGTTTTTTTGTTAATAAATTGATTGATTGACTTAAGAGATGCATAGAAGATTCGATAGATCCATTAATTTAAACATACTTACAGCCCTACAAAGAACATTCCTTGAGACGCTTTAAAAACAGTATGTTTCAATGTTTGCAGAAGCAATCGTTTCTATATAGAAGATAAATGCTTCGCCAGATGGCTATCACCAGAGCAACCAATTCTTCTCTATGGGCAAAAATGGACGTACGATTAATAACTACCTTTCCTTCCCTCATCCCCGGCAAACGCTCATCATTAATTCAGACGCATTCCATAACCCCTTCCCGATGCCATCGTACCCACAATGCCATGCACTTCCCGTGCCGCCGCAAGTGCTTTCTCCGCCGTAGCATTAACTAGACTGCCGTCTATGGATTCATAATTCAATAAGAAAGGGTTCGGATGAGTGTTTTTATGGAGTGTTACATGATGGGATGATTGAGTGTACCTATCATTGTGGTTGGCAATATAGGAAAAAGTCAAGTTAGAATGAGAAGAGTTTTATTATATTTTGGTACTTTTGGATTAGTCGGTTGGAAGCGTCGAGTTTTACACTAAATCAACAAAAATAATCAAATGTTAAATTATAACACCATTAAAATATATCAACATACAGTGTTTTCACAGTGAAACAAGTTAATACTAAAGAAATTAAGCTTAAGTTGTATAACACAATACTTAGACCAGTTGTAACTTATGGTTGTGAAACTTGGACTTTATCTCAAACAGATATAAATAATTTGGAAATTTTTGAAAGGAAAATTCTCAGAAAAATTTATGGCCCAATTATGAATGATAATGGATTCCAAATTAGGACAAACAGAGAATTGGAGATCCTGGAAAAAAATGAAACTATAACCCGTTTTATTAAAGGACAGAGATTGGCTTGGTTGGATAACATTGAAAGATCTGATGACCGAAAAAGAGTTAAAAGGACGTTAAATTAGAAGCCAATGGGCAATAGACCTAGAGGACGACCCAAAATGAGATGGTTGGACGATGTTCTTAAAGATCTCAGAACGATGAAAATAACCAATAGGAGAAAAATGGCGTGTAATAGAGTTGCCTGGAGTAGATTGGTGCAGCAGGCCAAGGCCCATTAAGGGCTGTAGAGCCGAAGAAGAATAAGTGTTTCTTTTATATTTTTGTTATATGTTTACGTGTAATTAACAAAACGATGCCAATATAGTTCAATCGGAGAGATTTGCGCCCGGCTAATCCTACAGTACCGATATTTTTATATTCAAATTTGAGGTGTACTTATTGAATTTGCATGGGATGATATTTTTATTATAAAAATTCAGTACTTTGTGTTTATAAATTTTAGATATTAGTGATAAGCTATAAATGTTATATAAATAATGAGATATCATTTTATGGATGGGGTGTTGAAAAAAAATTAAGATGAGTAATCAAAACCGCATTGAAAAGTTCGATTTTTTAAAATACCTAATTGTTTCTTATTGACCATAAAAAAAGTTATAATAATTACCACACTTAGAATAACCTTAGTCTTACCCGTCGTAGAATAATTTTTAAATCTTTCTTTCATTTTTTTTTTCAGAATCAAAACGGATGATAATTAAAAACTCCCCTCGTAATTTAAGAAATCACATTTGACCGAGTAGATTGAGTCATGGCTTACAGTAATTTTGCTGTATAAAATTCGTATTCTAGGAATTCAACAAATTGATACCAGTTGTTCAGAAGGTAGAAGTTTTAAATGTAACTAAAACCGATACTTCGTTTTCTGACAAGAATATAAATGAAATATTAAATTTAATAGCATATTGCATAAGGCAAAACAATTTTCTTTAAAATAAGCCACGTAAACCATGATTTTCTCTTTTGAAAACAGAGAACGAAAACGCCCTGAGAATATCCACAATGCAGAATGCGAAAAACACTTAAGGCTAGTTTCCATTTTACTGTATAATATAATTTCCCTCCTTACAAACCCGCGAGTTCTATGATTAAATACAAAAACAAGTACAACATCACTCCAAAAAAAAGGGAAAACTAATAAGCTCAACTCCATACATTCCCGACTCTCACAAACAACCACGAGTTTCCAAAAAAAAAAAAAAAAGGTAAATAGTTCTTTGGATATCTGTCAAACGGCCTAGTGCATTCTTGGGATACTAAGAAACATATTCGAAGAGAATACACCCGATAGCCGTCATATTTCAAGAAGTTTCCTCCTCTCTATGCTGGGAAACATTTTCTATTTATATGCTAATGCCACACCAGAAATGATAAAATTTGAACAAAAACTCAAACAAACACAGATATTTTGGAATGCAGCGAGAAGCAAACAAAGACGTGAAAAACCGAGACTTGGTGCATTGGTAAAGTCGGAGGGATCTAATACCACCGAGGTGGCCTCAATGTATGTGTCGCTGGGTGTTTCGTTCTTTTTTTTATGTTAGAAACTCAAAACAATTCCGACGTCTTAAGAAATAAAAGAACTAAATGCCGTGCTGGCTGAAATGGAGAATTTTTCTTTTCTTTCTTTCGCCTTAGCCGGGGATAAGCGAGATACCCTTTCGCAGTGCTGTGTTGAAAAAAAAGTTGCTCTGGATATATGCGATCGAATACTTAAGAGAGTTGTTTTTATGTTGCTTTATCCTGGATTAAAGGTCTCGATCGATGCAGGATGTTTTGTTTTGTGTCTAGCATGCAAGAGTTTTATTTATTAATTGTTTTCTAGGACGCAGAACTCCAGTTTGATATTGTAATCTGTATTTTTATTCTTACAACGGTTCGTGTAAGAAAAAAGTAAAAATGGAGGATGCATCTTTCCGTTTTCTATCCACAAAAAATTGCTAAGTAGTAGTTCTGAACGACAATGAGATTAGAAATATCGCCTCAACCGATTAAATATACAATTAATTGTATTGATGACAACTGCATTAAAAATTTGTCCATATTTTAATATTTTTCTACCGGACATTCTAACATAAAACTGTACCATAAAACACAACATGTAAGATTTATTGTTACGAAGAAAATATTAAGCCAATATAAATCCATAAACAAATCTGAACACATGTGTTATAGTTCGTATTGCCTCTGAACAAATATTTTGAAATAATTTTAACAAATAGCACGAATAATTGATAATACCAACAAACATTATTTTAGTATTATAGAATACAAATTTTAAAAATAATTTTAAACGGTACATTAGCACATTATGATTCTTTCTACTCTTTATTAAAAAAAAGGGCAACAATTTTTCTAACATTAGTTTGAAGGATGTTCTGGAATAAATGCTTCTTACTATATCGAACTTTAAAAAAGGGTGCAAAATATTAGGGGCATGGTTTAAAGCACGAGGTATCATTTTTATTAGACAGTAGTTTTCCTCTCAAACAAGAACATACATTCCTCCAAGTTTTTAGGAGCTATAAATTGCTATACGAAGCACGTTTCTGGTTGCCTCCGTCTCTAACCAAATTTCAGGAACAATGCAAAGCCATTTAAGCTAAGGCAAAAAGCTCCTAACTGAAATATGGTCCAATATGCAACTGAAGGGCAATGTAAAATGAGAGCATTCCTTTATTCGTTCTACTTTTTAAAACTTGCCATGCACACTCCCAGAAGTATTTTTATTTTATCCATCTTCATTTCGCAGAAAAAAAAATATCGAGCTTTATTTCGAATGCCCGAAATAGAATTGGAAAGATAAGTTCTCTTCCTCTCTGGAAATGAAGGATTTTTTTTTTCAGAAAAGCTGTTTCCATTGCATTTATTTTCCTAAACCAAACATTGTGTTTGCTTTATCCTCTGAAGTAAGTGGTTGGCTTACTGTGTCTTTGCATAGTAAAATTGCTACTGATGTTGTTTCTGAGTTTAGAAGTTGGACCAATATTTTATGTCCAATTCTAGTTGAGTTAGACAAATTAGTTTAACGGAAAGAAATGTGATCGGTTTAGAATGAATTTCAAAGAGGATGTTCAAAGGTTTTTTTAATAGGTTCTTGCCCCTTTTTAAAACAGGTTATGTGAGCATTGGTGGTATGGTGGTTGATTTGGAAGTAATAACGATTTATAACATTTAGATCCTTTTAAAATTTTTGATTTGTTAATGTGTTTCACAGGAAAAAACGATAATTTAGAGGTAAAAAGCTTTATGAATTATATGTTTTTTATAAAATGCCTTATAAAATCTTCGATATTTAAAAAATAATCTTCTCTAATAAATACCTACTCTTTTACAGTTTCACTCTTGGAAATATACCATTTTTATTTATTTTCTTTATTGAATTATTTATTTACGCATTTATATCTTATTCCTCAGAAACATAAGACTCCAATAAAATTTAAATTCAAATAAAATTATCATTACATTAAATTGTTGTTGAACATTTTAACATGAAAATGGTTAATATTTATTACATAAAAAACAACTAATGTAATCTGAAACTTTAATTTTAATAGACCCATCAAATCATAATACGATACCGCTAACACATTGAAAAACCAACAACTCAATGACACTGATTATATTGTTTTTGTTAATATCAGTGCTGAACGTTTTACCGTGTTTTTTTAAACGATATGCATAGTTAAAACATTTTGAGACAAATATTATGAACAATCCAGATTAAAAAATAACTCGATAACTTCTGAAATTAAAAAAGAAGCAGTGAAAACCGGTACGAATAGGTACAATGATCACCAAGATAAAAAAAAAAAGGCGCCGATAACACATGTGGATGAAAAAAGCACCGGGGACACCGGATGATTGGTAATGGCTGATACAGAAAATTCGATACACAACTTGAGATAATCAACTTAAAAATAAGTTAATACACTACACTCGTGCAAGGCCCGGCATATCAGCTAGCTATAATAATAACAAACGAAACATATTCAAATTGGTAGTACGCAATATGCATTACCTATCTATAAACCCTATTAATTCAATTAATCCGTATAGTGAATACCATCAAAAACACTTCCTACCCATCACACCAAACACAAACTTCATACTCCCAACCAACTCTTAGATAACAATTCCCCACAACTCTTTCTATCCACCCAAACATTGGCATCAGTAGCCTCCATCCCAAATTGTCCCCTGCTCAATATTCTGTCACTCCGAATATGATTGATGACCAACAAGAAGTGTCAACTGCATTCATCCCTGCCGACAGAGGTCGCTGTGGCGGAAGGAAGGACAGAGGGTCCCTGGAAGTGCTTTTAGGCACCTTTTGAACTCATTGTTCGTTCTGATTTGGGAAGTGGGGTATAAATAGGCAGGTGCGGCTTTCATGGAAAGATGCGTTAGTTGGGGTATTTTTATTGGGCAGTGTTTGGATAGTTGGGGAGAAGTTTTATAGTGGAGAAAGAAGTGATGAAAGGGGTCTTAGCGATTAATTGTTGTTATGATGGAGTGTTTTATTAAATAGTTTGAATTTAATAAGAAGAAGCGTGGTTATATAGGAATAAAAGTTTTGGGTGGGTTCTTATATACCTTATGTTAGTATACAAGGTGTCTCAAAAGGTTAATGCAGAACTTGACATGCATGTCTATCATGTCATATCGAACAAGATTATGATAAGAACTCGTGTCCGCAAATGTAAACTGTGTCTGCTAGAGGACAATGTTCACTTTTTTACAATGTTCACCGCAACGTTTAACTTTTCTTTTCTACGGAAAACTTCTATTTTATTATTGCATATTCGGAGAGAGCACCCACGAAAACCGCAGTAAACCAGAAAATCACTTCCTAATTTGAAGACATCCGGCAAATTATTGAACTGAAATTGAAACTGAAAAAAAAAACGGTCATTATTTTCTCTTTTAATTACCGGCAAAATTTGATGAAATTTGGGTTTACAGGGGTTTTCATGTATATATGTTACGGGCAATGTGATTAATCCGGGCATTATTAATAATGCCCGATGTGAGGCGGGCGATGTGATAAATTCAATGGCATTTATGAATGAAATTTATCACTTTGCCCGCCTCCACTTCGGGCATTATTAATAATGCCCGATTAATCACTTTGCCTGTAACATATATACTCTATCCGAATATGTAATAATAATTAAAGTCTTATGTAGAATAAAAACATTAACGTTGCCCCTTTGCCTGCAAACATTGTGGACATGAGTTCCTCTAAAAATCTTGATTGTCATGACATAACAGACCTGCTTGTTAAGTTCGACACCAGCCTTTTGAGACATTCTCTTTTTATGTTTTATGATATTTCCATTTATCCATCCCGCTAAAAATAGCAAAGAAATTTTGTACGTCAAAGATTAAAAGTATCGTCAAAAGTTGCAAAGCTTTCAAATAAATAGAGTTTTATTGATAACAACAGCAATAACATTTTTGACGATACTTGAATATTTTGCGTCCAAACCATCTTGGTAAATTTTAACGGAATAAATAATGGAATTGTACCAGTTTTGCTTAAACTGAACCTGAGTTGAAATAAAATGGTAGGTACTTTAAGTATAGGGAGTTTTATTAGCTATAACTTTACAAGGAACAAATGCTTAACATGAATTTGGCTAACTTATTTATTGAAAAGCAAAACTTGTTATCAATTTGTATGGAACATTATTATGTATCAAAAAATTGAAAAAGTTAATTTAAACGTAAAGCTAGTAGGTAAGAGCCTTAGAAGCAAATAAAGCAAGTTAATTTTAATTTTTAGTCACAATAAAGAAATAAAACTTTAAACAAAAATTTAAAAAATTAAGTATACTGGAATTTAACGCAATTTTGAAATTATAACAGAAAGAAAATTATTATTATTATTATTATTCCTACACCGCTACCTATTTTAAGCTATAGGCTTTAAAAAGTCAACACGTTTTTTTTAATTTTTTTTTTGAACACGAACATTTGTAGGCGTTGGGCGAAGATCAGGATAAATACTATTAGCATAGCTTATTTAATTTATTTGTTATTATAATAATAGATAGAGCTCCTAAAATTTACTACTGTAATAAATCTAAAAAAAGGAGAAAAATACTTATTTAGTAAGAAGTCAATATTTGGAGTCTTATGTAAGTTACATTTTCTTGTTCTATTAACTTACAGCAGTTTCTACCAATCCAGCTCTTAATCCTATTTACTATGATTAAAATGAGTAGATTCAACTTATATGGTAATCCAGAATGTGAATTATTTATGAGCTAATAAATTGGCTGTCTGGGAATTTGTGGCACTGAATGTTAATCCAATTAAAGACTTGTGAAAGAAAAAAAAATAAACAAGTCTGAGTGTATTGAAAGTTTAAAATATTTATCAATAAATACTTTTGTCTTTAAAAGACTTCAATTCTTAAAAATCATTTTTACTTTATTTAATCATTTAAGTAAAAAAAAAAATTAATGAATAAAATAATCATAAGTTGATTAAAATGTATTGAGAAGTTTTATTTTAATGAATTCATGATTAAAATATGTTAGAAATATAAAATTATCAAAAATGGGAAAATAATGCTAAACAAAGCCTTAGTAATTCTTAAAATCTTTATGGATATAAATAAGAAAAAAATATGTGTTTAAACGCATAACTATAGGAATGAATTAGCCGAAACCAATTTTAATTATTAAAAGGTTTAAGATATTCCTCAAATACTATTGTTTTCGTATTTAAAAGATTCCGGTATCATTCTTGAAAAATATAATAAAATATGTTAAGTACAAAATAATAATTTATAAAATATATTGAGAAGTATTATTGTGAAGAAATCGTGATTGCAAATAAAATAGAAATACAAAAAGTATCAAAAACGGAAAATTAAAGTTAAACTAAGTTTTTATTTCATACTTATGAGCCTTCCGGATAATTAAAAAAAATTATCTTTAAACACCTAAATATGAGAATCAATGATTGGAAACGGATTTTAGGTTTTTAAAAGTTTAAATAGAAAGGTTACATCAACTACTAGAAAGAAAGATAAATTTTTCACTAGCTTTCTTTTAAAAACATCAATTGCAGATAAAAAACAAATTCAATGTTTACACGTAAACTGCAACTTTTATGAGGATAGTATTTGTGAATTAGAAAATTCATATTTATCTACACCTACTGTATACACTTCAATTTTAATAGATTTTCACGAAAAAAAACCCCAAGCTTTTATCTCAAATAAACCTTAAAAATAATAACTGTTGCAAATATAGAAAACTATCGAAAGAGAAAAATTGTAGAGTACTATATAAAAAAGGGAAAGGAAATAATGAAAGTTATATAAAGACAAATACTAAGAATAACCTTAACTAAGAGTCACATTTTCCCAGAATCACTTAAAACGTCTTTTCATTCTGCAAAAAATATTTACTCTCTGTTCCAAAATAAAATTCATGTTTCCATTTTGTTAGGATAGACTAATAGTATGAAATATTCATTGAGATTTTAAGGGTTTTTTCACTTGTTTAATCATTGTCAGGTACACATATGTTGTAGAAACATTATGAACTGGTTGGTAAATATTTCAGTTTTAAAATTAATTTGTTTCTAATTAGTTTCCGTCACTTTAGTAGAAAGAATCGAAGAGCAATTCGGATTTACCCAAAATTAGTTTTCTAATATTGATCTTTTTTTTCTGTGTCAATACGTGATTTTTATAAAACCTTAAAAGTATTATAAATGTTAATTAAAAAACATCAAAAGTAGTCAAACTTGTGTTGTGTACTTTTACTCCCTACCTCAAATATTTTTAATTGTTTTCCCCATTAGATACATTATCATATTTCGCATCAAAGTAGAACCGGCATTTATTTTATAATTGTGCAAGACATTTGGAATTACCAATTCTCTCTCAAACTCTAAGCTAGTTAGTTTTCTAAAAAAAAATATGGACGTATTTAAATTATACATTGTACAAGAAAAATACTGATAGGAGTTTAAACCTTCAATGACAAAAAGAAAAATCTTCTAACTTTAAGAGGGATTACTCTAAAAGTTGTATATTCTTGTTTTAACTATTAAAATTAGCTGCTTGACAAGTTAAATTCATTCATTAGCATATAGTGACAAGCTGCATTATCTAACAACAAACAAAATAGTAACTTAAAAATCGTGTTAAGATTAACCACTGATTTACATACTGTACAAGATTTATTAATATTTTATTTTTGGGGATATTTGAAGTAAAGAACTACCATAACTTCATATTAATCTATCTGTAGTTAACATTAAAGTATCGTATACAAAGAATGCTTTTTAATTAATAGTTTTAAATATTTGAGCTTATTTCCTAATATGTTTTGAAAGTTTATTTATTTTTAAAAATATATTATTTATTTTGATTTATGTTCTTTGGTAACTTAGGCATTTTGCATGTTGAACATGATGTCACTCACTGGCTTTTAATATTGCTTTTAGTCTTATAATTTTTTAAACAATATTTTCCCTGTATGTAAAATTAAAATGTCAGTCATCAGGAACAGTTTTTAACGGGCAACGATATCCAGTTTAGGAATAAAACCATTTTGTCTCTTTTTTAATCGAATAAGGATGATCACTAAAAAGATATTCTAAGTGAATAAAATATCCATATATTCGAGAACCTCATTTGAGAAAAAGCCTTAGCAAATAATAGAGTGAAGAAAGAACGGTTTAAGAATCGAATCTTTCTTGAATTGTTTCCTCATTTCACAAAACCATGGGCGTATTTGGAATAGTTTGAGGTAGAGAGTGCTTACAGAATAGTATCACATAAGGCGCTTTAAAATGGTTTGCATTGCGTATATTTGGTTTAATGCATTTTAACTCCGAAAGAATTCGGTTTAAAGGAATTTAACCAATTTTGTGTATTGCTTTCGATTTAAAACATAGTACACATTTACTTCTATGAAGAAATAACGTTACTCAATTACCTAAAATTTAGTCATTTTTGGTTGTAAAAGTATCGTTGTAGTAATGGGTGTAATTTTTTAAAGTAAGTTTAGATACCGCTGAAAGAAATACTATAAAAGATATAAGCTAAAAATGTCAAGCTCATTTATTTATCTTATTCAACAGGATTTGGGTGACAAAATATTTTTTGGTTATTTATATTTCAGGATAACACTATATTCATTAATTTGAATACTTATTTTGATATTCTTTTTTTTTTCAATAAAAGAAAAATTTTTGTATAATGGTGTGGATATCACCACGCCAAAAACGCCAATTAATTAATTAAAGTGCCAATTAATGGCACTTTTAAAGTCTGAGAGATTCGGTAGACCATGGAAGAGCCAAGAGCAATAAGAATTCCTAACAGACTTATCGAAAACAAAGGAATCCGGTTGAATAATTGTTAGAAATAACCATTCTTGAAAACTTTGAAAGACGTTTTTCTTAAACTGGGAAAAGAACATTTTTAAGTCAAATTGAAGATGCTAATAAAAATTGTCAAAACCAAATGCCCATATATTCCCGGAATTCTTCTGATGACTAATTCCATGTCCTATCGGCCTATTTTCAGTGAGCTTTTATCCAACCATCTCCCTCTATACGTAACATTAACTGTTAAAGCATAACTTACACAGCACCGATATTCTTTAACCAGATTCTGACTCACTCTTAAATTTATCAAACCACTTTCATCATCACTTTTAAATTACAAGTTACTGGCGACAAATTCAGGACACGGAGATTCCTAGAGCAATGAAAAGGAACCATAAATTCACTTCTCTCACATTCCAAAATGAGTTCTGTCACGTGGGACCACGTGATGGAAGAGGGGTTCGTGTGGTGCGCATGCCACCCCCCCCGAGATACGATGATGAGAAAGTTACAGTTAAAGGACTCTGATTTCTGGAGGCTCCTGTTTCTGTTTCCGTGAATATGACGTATAAATTATGGATTTGATGAATTTTATGGGAAGTTGCGAGGGTGGGGTAATTGATATAATTAGCCTTGGGTTCTTTTGAGAGTGTATAATTAATAGATTTTTGGGTGGTACGTGAAGATTGGTCTTGAAATAAATGGTGTAGATCAGAATTTTGAAGAATTAATATCAGTGTTATTAATTTGATTACTGGTAAGTGGGCGAATCTTTGTTAGTGGAATTAATGAACATTCATTAGGTCTTTATGTTTCTCTTCACCAACGAGGACGCACAATGTATCATGTTACACGAGACCGGGCGTGGAGTCAATAACAATTTTCCCATCTGGAAAAATTTAGAACATGAGCATGAGATACTATAATTGAATCCTTAAAAACGATATTTTGTTAAGAGAATGAAAATGTGAATCACAATTTGTGTACATTTTTGACTGCTAATAACATTCATACAATATGAGAAGGTAAATACTAGTATATTAGTGAACATAGTTTTGCTTTTGGTAATGAAAGATCAATATTAAAAATATGTTACTGCTAAATCTAGAAGTCTGACCGAATTGAAAAGGGAAAATTTTCATGCGCAGGGTGAAATAGCTAAATTTTAAAATGAAATAACATTCCTAAAATTGCTGTGTTGGGACCTGAAAGTTACGAGGGGTTTTTTTTGCATTGAGATCCTGCAAAGCCTGCACGCATCCTTAAGTTTAAACTTAAATTAATATTTTTAAGAATTTTTCAGCAAAAATTTAATTTTGAGCTTCAGATAAGAATATAAATGTACAAATTAAATTCACAACAGTTTTTTCTTTTTCTGGAAATGAAAATCAAGATGTGGATTCACAAATAAAAGAAGTATTGCTGCAAAAAAGTCCCTATTGCATATAAATTAGCTATTGCAAAAAAATTAGCTATTGCATATTTGAATATCACGAAAACGATTTACGTATAACCAGGCACCAGGCGTGAATTTTACTGTTAAGAAAATTTTCTTCTCAAAAATATCAAGATAAAATAAAACAAAATTTCCCTAACCATCATTTTAACAAAAATTAAAAACATTGATGAGTTTTACACTGCAAACTAATTTAAGAAAATGTAAGCCCCTCGTAACGGTTATAGTGCCTTTTGTCCCCTTTTAAGGTCCTAATTCAATCAATGCATCGCATAATATTCTTTCAAAGTAAACAAGCCCATACACTAACGTTAGATGATGTCATTACTTAAGTTCACTTAGTAAGAAAAAATATCTATTCAATTTATGTCACCATTTGTTCCCTTCAAGTCTAAAAACAGTTTTTCTATAAAGCTACAGCATGATGTAAAATCTCTAGAGATTTCCAAGTAATTAATTCATGGAAGTAATTAAAAGTGTAAACTTATTTAAACTTTTTTTAACACTTGCAGAAGCGCTTTTAAATGATTTGGCCCTTGGGAAGTCAATGGAGAACACTTAGTAGGTGTGTTTATAGTTAAATTAATTAGTCCCAATTTGTTTTAAAGTGTATTATTATTTTAACTTATTTAGTTTCTATTTCTGAAATGCTTTTTACTTATATCGACGTTATATATTCTCATAATCCCCTATCATCACACTCAATTATTTCAGACGCTAATGCATCAATAAGTATTAATTAGTAGAAATACTTAAGAGTATTTTAAAGAAAATGTTGAAACATTTCCTTGACATTTTGGTTCAGTATTTTTGTTAGCATACGTTCACTCAAGGGGATTAATTATCATTAATGCTTATTTGCGTTAAATTTTAGTTTAATACATCTTTTATTCTTCAAACATCGTGGATAAAATGTAATTTTTCCCAAATCATTCGTAGAAAAACTTTAGCTACCTACAAGAATGGTGTCGCGAAAAAACCGTTCAATGCAAAAATCGTTCAGACGAAAACCATTCAACTAAACAAAAAACTCATAGCTTTACACAATATGTAATAAATTTGTTTTTTACTGAACGGTTTTCGTCTGAACGATTTTTGTATAGAACGGTTTTTTCGTATATCCACAAGAATTTAATAAGAGTTTATGATGTTATGGGATTTTTAAAGAAAATGAATCCAATCAATAAATAAAATATTAATAAAAAATCAACTCTTGAAAGGCTATTGTTTAGTATGGTGTTTAACGTCGAATCTATTTCCGTTAAATTATTTACTTCACATAGTATAAAAAAAACAATTCCTTTCTTTTTAAAATACATCAAATGACTTTCGTTTTCGTGTACCGTTAGTCACAAATTAAAGATTTCAATTACCTTTGAACAACAAGTAGGATACTTAGAAAGATTAATGTAAAAATGAAAATATTTTTTTTACATTAACACCTCAATGTTTAGAATCTTTGAAGCGAAGTGTTTCGATAATTACTCCGTGTAAGGGGAAAAACCCTGCGTATGTCTTTCTCATTACTTTTTATTCCCAGAACTAGATGCTTTTAGCACTTCAAAAGTATATCTTCCATTTCCTTGTACGGTAAACTAGACATATTTTCATTAAATTTCAAGATTACTCTTTTTCCAATTAAAAGCATGCTTTGGTGCTATGAAAAAGGATTGATATGAGGATATTTAAAAGACGTACTTTAATTGCACATTTATCCCAAATACCTTAATGTTGTTTTAAAAATATTGCTTTTGTCATATTCTTTAACAGTTTCCATTTTTATCAATTCTGAAAATAAAGTTTTTACGGCCGTTTACAGTTAAAATTACAAAACTGTTCGCTTCATGAACAATGGTACAAATGACACATTTGATAGGAAAATAATTAGGAACTTTGAGGATTTGCTGTAAGCTCTTAAAAGTTTATAAAATTTCTCAATTTTAAAATATTTCTAGTGTTTAAATTTTACAGATATGGTGGCAGTGATTGTAAATGCCTGTCTTACAACTGTTTTCCCATATTTTAAATACTTTTTGTTTTATTATTATTCATACTCATAGATAATAGATACATAGTAAATTTATTTTCCACTGTTATGATCCCCCCATTTTACTTCTACTGCAAAAATGTAATGCCACAAATGTAAAACTTCCCAAATTAAGTATTTGTCAGACTTAAAAAAAGGGGATGAAGAATATAAAATTTAATAAATTTCTTTGTCTTCATTTCTCTCTCATTTAAGTTAATTTGTCCTTAAGCAAACTATATGAGTAAAAAGTTCAGTAATTAAAAATAAATATTTGATACCATATTGGATTAAAGAAAGTTACTTAAAATATAATTTTTAGTCAAGGATAACAAAAACTAATTTAAAGGTGATGTAAAACAAAAACTTTTTAAATTTCATTGTATTTCTTAAAATGCTCAGTTGAATCGTTAAAATCATACATGTTAGTAATTACATAAAAGAACTAAAACTCCTGAATACAAGAAAACCATAATATCATATACCGATCAATTAATTTAGAGATACAATTTATTTATAATTACAGTATTGGATTAAAAGATGTAAATTTTATTCGAAGAGCTTTAACTTTAGCATCATACGCAATTTTTAAAGTTATACTGTAATTATTTTTGTGTTTAACTACCTATTAACAATTTTTTATAATTATTGAATCTCATAAAAATATTAATTTATAATAATGACTTATGTGTAGGTTTCTTTTATCAATCAAACATTTAACGTAATGAAACACAAGCGAAGTAAACATATTTTCAATTTTTAACAGCTAAATTAAATGCAGACATATCATCTGAAACCCAAATGTATAGTATTTAAGACCCTTAATTCTTCCATATTTCCTTTTATCTAGAGTAGTATGCTGACCTAGAAAAGGAAACAAAAAGATGGCGAGTTATTTATTTTTTTCTCACAAAAAACGTTGTCCCATTCTCAGAAAAAAATCCTACTTCTTATCTTTGCTGTGCAAAAAGCATTATTTTTTAAAGATTTTTTTTCGCTTACTCCAAAATGAGAATTAACCCTCAGCTAGTAAATTAATCAAGCTCCTCTCCGTCTCTGAACTAATTACGTAAATCTTTTTTTTATGGGCGAGTCTCTACGATTGTGAAAAAATATTAATAAGTTTAGAGCAAATGATTATAAATCACTAACTGGAACATCTCATAAGCAACATTTTTTACTTCTGAGAAAGGATTTTTCTCGGATTATCCTAATTTAAAAACAATACCCAAGAAAAAAGGTTATACCATGGGTTCCCTTTTCGTTATAAAAAATAGTTGCTGTGGATTACTGAGTTAAGGAGCATTTTCAGAGAGATAAATCCAATATATTTAAAAAAATTAGAAAGTTAAATTAAGGAATAATCTCACCATTTCATTTTAGGCTTAAAATTGATACTCAGTAGAAAATCCGTAGTTAAAACGGATATTTTTAAAGGCCGCATAACATAACATCGGCTGCAATATTTTTGTGTTTACATCCTTAATGGTATTTTGCATATTATTTTAAGTGTATGTGTTTGTTATCTTCAAAATACCGCACTCTGAAAAACGTTTGAGTTTAAATTTCATTATTTCCTCAAAAGGATACAAATTAGTTATATAGTTCAGTTACTGTCTTAAATAGAAATATAATCAGTGTGGTAACATACTTTTAATAAAATAATCCATATAATTTATTTACCCAGAGTTAGAAATTCCTAAAACATATTAAAGCCATAGACATTGTCAAACTGTTGTGCTTGTCATCAACATTACTGCGATATTTAAATCGGTGGGTCTCCTATGTTTTTACACTATTTCTAATCCTGAGTCTCCAAAGTAGCTAAATGGTTTGTAACCTTAAAGATAATAAAAATGTACATACTATTAAATAATCTAGTAAAATAGGATTCTTATATTGGTTTTCTTTACGATAGTAGGTTATACCTATTTGTTTAACAATTCAGGATGAAATAGAGTTAAAAAAATTAATGATAATTATTTAATTAATTTCATAACTTCATTTATGCTTAAAAGCTAATTAAATCTCATAAATTACTACATAAACACATGAAAGACTAAATAATTATATTTTGTGAAAGCATTATTTATTATTTATTATTATTTTATTATTTAAGCATTCACTTATATAATATAACGTAGAAATAAAATGCCTTATTTCCTAGGTCTATTGAAATATAGATATGGGTCTAGGGAGTTAAATAAACAATTTAATACCTTTCTAACATTTCATAAAATTCCAAGATAGACAGTATTTTTACAAAGATTTTTAATGTATTTAATATAAAAAGGATTAGTTCAGGAAAAAGCCTTAAGTTAAGGAATATTCTTTACAACATCGTTACTTAAGTTGTGTACATGCCTAAGGTGCATACAAATTGTTCAAGTTCAATTATCGCATTTCAATGAAGCAATTTCTCTCTTGAGATTCAGAGTAGACATATCCATTTTAAAGAAAAGATTTCTCATCAATTTCTAAACTTCAAAGAAAACTAAAACCGGGGCGCCATAAAAAATCGTGCAGAAAATGATGAATGGTTTTTAATAACTAGAGGACTGAAAGAAAAATAAAACTTTAAGAAGGTACTATAAGAACGGTGAAATTTTAAAATAATACAAGCACAAGCTCGTATTTCTTTTCTTACAGGTTGGATATAAATGAGCAAATTATGTCTCGGATTCAGAGTAAGTTTTTTAATTAAATTATTGAAGGGGGATTTTCAAATTTTTCAGCGTTTGGATGAACGGCGCGTGTTCTTCAGTTTTTCACACTAAAAGAATTGATGAACTTATATAGATAATATTTTCATGAATATCTTGTCAGTTCGTTTAAAAAAGCTCGTTATATCTTTATCATAAGCTCTAACTAAAGTTAAGGAATTGCGCGTTACATAGGATAATTTGAATCTGCAGTGTGTCAATCCAGAACTATACTAGACTGCAGTGTTTTTTTGACCATATGACGTCACTTATGCGGGAAGGAAAAACTGAGTAAACAGAAATCGTGTTGGGTTGCTAGGAGGAGTTTCAGTACGCAAATCTTAATAAAAAAGACGCTGTATATGCATGGGTTTAACAAACAAATCATATTTCTAAATTGAAGTTCTTAATTTCACTCAAATTTCTGACACCGCGCTGGGAACTACTTTCTTTGTTAACTCTCAGCTAGGTCAAGTAAAGTTCAAGTCTAGTGTAGATAAAAAATTAAGAACAAAACAGAACGAGTTATTGAGAACAGTATTTATTTGTATAAATAACTTGAGGAAATGATGATAACGCAAGGTTCAAGAATAAAGTAAAAGGGTTAAGGTTAATTCTTATAAAGCTATATTTTTATCATTATTACACTTTTTTTTATCTATTCCCAAAACATAGCTGAGGATAGGTGCTATTAATTGCATCATCAATGCTATTAATTTTAAAATAATCTTTCAGTCCTAAACCACCCGAAATTGCCATTGAATCACATGAAAAGTTTGTAGCAGTCACAACTGAGAGAGTTCAAACTAAGCTTTGATCGGCCATCCACATTCAACCCCGCACCATTTTAATTCCACCTCAACCGAGTAGTTTAACTAAGTTACCAAAATTAATCATCAATGAAAAATATTTCAATTTTTCTCTCCCTAACATTTCTCTATTTCCGCCTTCTCGAGCCTTTCAAAAGGAATCGACGTCCTCACAAAGAAGTTGGTCACATCACATGACTAATTGTTCGACAACAAAGCCTCGAAACAATCCAAAATGGCGTCATAGGTATTGGACCTATATATATTTCCCATCTTTAAGAAAGCCTAAGGATGGGGCTCTTGTCATTCTTGATAAATTTCGAAGCTATTTCCGATAATTCAAGTTTCTAAGATGTTGCCAGTTTCATGGGAAAAATTTCCCAGAGCCATTCATCTTTTGCCTCCTGCAACTGCGTTGAAAGAACAATTGATTTGGGGAGGTCTCATTTATTCCTGTAAGTTTCGATTTCTTATTGTCGTCTTCAAGCTCAATCTTAAAGGTTGTTGCTTGAAGGATAGGGTGGAAAATTAGATACAAAATTGAACCCATTGAGAAGACTATCTAGTAAAAGGTGTACAGCGTTTTCGAGGGCTTAGTAAGTTATTACTATTATTGTTATAGGTAAAATTATTATAGTATTCAATCAATTGTACTTTTAAACATCACTGCAAACGCTCAACACATTATAAACACACTTATGAATTTTTTTTGTCATTAAATTAACAACATTTTAGTTGTGATGTTAAATAGAACACATTAACGATTTATAACGTTGTGATAGTGTTCTGAATAGGTTTGGGATGTGTTTGAAAAATGCTGCTATACAGAAATATGTTCTAAAAATAACATTGTAAAATGGGTTTAGAATCGTAAAGTTTTCATAAATTTGGATCAAAAGCACTGTAAGAACACATTTTCTGTCTCTAATATGTTAGCAACACTTTTGCAACATAACCTCAATATAATTATAACGCTTTTGATTATAAATGTTCATTATTGTGTCTACTTAGATTTTGTAAAGTCTTTCACGCAATGACTGTGATTTTTTTATTTTTGATTGATAAGGAGCATGACTAAACGTGATTATAAATTTGCAAGTTTATAGTAATTGCTAGGTCTGCTGCCAATCAACGTAGACAGAAATAACCATATCATTTTCGGAAAAAATGGTCGTCCAAGAACTGTGGCTAATCTCGAATTTTAAAAAATTTTATTTATACTTAAAATTGTTCAGTTGAATATTTCAGTAGGATCCATCTTTTATGAATAATAATAAGCCAAAAACTGAAAAAAGTCCAAACATTTTGAGTGTTTTAGGCATTACTCAGGAAGCACAAATTCATTCATTTATAAAAGCATTCGAATCATAAAAATGGTTTTCCACTCCTTGTAAGTAGCCCAAAAAATTTTTACATGAGAAAAATCCTAATTTTGTTCTTTAAAACTTTTAATAGGTAGGTATATGATTTTTTTCTAAAATTACTTTTTATAACCTTTTTAAATTACCACGCACGATACGAACGGATACTTTACTTACTTTACACAATACTTTATTAAACGAAGTAAAAACAGTTGGAGGATACAAACTGTAGAGCCATGAAACGATTTTTTTCTAAAGTAGGGTTTTAAAAATATCTCATTTATGTTTTGCAGCATTTAGAAATACATTTATAAAAAAAAACTTCGAAAAAATCTCTTTTTTGATTTCTCAATTATTTAAAATTCGATTCTTATTGAGCATTGTTTAAATATTAAAAAATCGATATTTTTACTGCATTTTGCTTCAAATACAAAAGAAATAAAGTAAAAACATTAAAGAAAAGAGTTTCATTTGATTAATAGTCGTAAGATTTATTTCAAAAATAAATATTTTAAAATGTCCTTTATTTTATCCTAAAATATTCTTGTAAATATGTATGTTACCTACCAAGAAATATTTCTTCAGTCATAAAAAAGCCTTTGAGTTAAATCATGCGAGTAAAGAAAATATTTAACTCAATAAAACGTTTTTATGTTTATCCAACTAGCATAAAGAACTAAAAGGAATAAAAAAGCTCATTACGTATTATTCCATTGAAATGAGTTACGTCATTATGCAAAGTATCTCGTTAATCTATTTGGTTAAATAGAATGTAAGACAGAATCTGGCCATATACAAAAAGGAAAACATTAAAGTACATTAAGGTTGAGTATGAGAATATATCTCACAAAAATGGCATTGTTTGAAAATAAAATTACTTTTATATAAATGTAAATCATTATCGAACTTTTAATTCCTTTCAAAAACACTATTTAATAAAGTTTATAACCGATTTAAATGCTCATTAACTGTTAATAATTTAATGACATTGAAAGGGAAGCACACTGATGATAATTAAATAATTATTAAATGAAAGCCCACTTAGAAACCAAAATTTTTAATATCAGCTATTTTAAAATTATTATGGTAAACTAACTGCACAAATTAAGTTTAATTATTATAAACAAGTAAATTATTTTAACTTCTTTTGTGAAAAAATATTATGTTCAATTAATAAGTATATAATTCGTATAAGGGATCTTCAATTTAGATATATAATTCTATAGAGTATGTAAGTATGTAATATATGCCTAACCATAACCCGTTTGTTAATACCATGTGATACCATGGATCCATTCTGGATAATAATTTTAATTTGCTTACGAGTCGAAGAATTGGGTAAACATTTCCTGCTTCCAATACCTTAATTTTTTAACCTCCTAAATTTTTTTACATTCTCAATGTAGCTACGTATGTTTTAAATACTAAAGGTACCAATTAAATGAATATTTATAAGTTTTGAATTTGAAAGCATTCCATAATTTTAATGTTCACAACCTGTACATATAAGTGTAATATATTTACTTGAAAATTATTTTTTACATGCCAATTAATTGTGAAAAACAGGATCTTATATACGTTACATACTATATTATTTATACGTTAATAAGTTTTTTTTTTTTTTTAATTTCGTAAAAAGTTAACATTCTGGATAGTTCTGTGTACTGAAAATACTGGAGAAAATACTTATAGGAATTTAATTTGAAAGCATTCAAGTTAGAAACATTTTCTATATGTGTGTATATTTAATTGGATTACCTACCCCCTAATTTGTTTACACGTTTATTCAACGCATTACGAATAAATGTAAACTTTTGGCTTCTTGATATTTGACTGGAGATTTTTTAACCTAGTAAAAACTCTTAAGTTTTCAATATTCCGAATGGCATAAATACCGAAGAGACACAAAGGAAACATAGTAAAGCAACATTATTTAATGGCAAAACGAAACGACGCCATCACGTCAGAGCAAACAATTTTACAACCTACGCACCCATACAACCCCAATACATCTTCCTCCAAAACCCATCTACGATATTTATTATTCAAATCCTCACGCCATCCAAAGAATTAGATCAAAATAAACCTCTCTGAATGCCAAGACACTTGACATTTACACGACTCCTAACAAAATAAAAACAACTAAGCATTAAGCCTAACCTTTCCAAGTTGCTACTATCACAAAACATTCCTTTCGCATTCACTTACAGTCAACAATTGTTGCGTTGATCCCTTTTCCTTTACTAATTAATCTCCAAAGAAGGCTAATCGGATCTATTCATCCTTCTTCGTTGCTTTATTCCCATGGTGTGGTTGTAGTAGATGTATTTTCCCGTTACCTGCCGATACGTATCATTTTGTGTATAGGGTGGAAAGCCTATTAAATGCCACTTTATCTCCGAATTCTAATTAGGCTCTGCGCAGCTGAGTTTTAGCCGGATAGAGGTGTTTGGAGAATTGGGTTTTATTTCATTTTAAAGCTCATTTAAAGATGGGGTTGCTGTTTTTATTCGCGTGTGGAATATGCAACGTTTCTTTTTGTTTAGAAGGGTAGTAAATGTTATTTCAGTTAATTTGACTGAATTAGAATTAAGGGATTGGTAGATTGACAAAGGGGATGAAATGTAAGGTATGTGAATTATTCTGTTTTGTTAGGGCGGTATTTGAAGTTAATAAGACAGAATCATGTCATCGGGTAAAGCTCAACAAGTCATAATTTAATTTTTGGTCATTTTGAGTTTCGCATAAATTTTAATTCATAATTTACCAAACATGTTCAACGCTCTATCTCTATCACGTGGAAGAAAATGAATTTAAGTTATTACATCATCTTTGTAATCACTCTGTTCCTCGAAGAGTACTACTATGTTAAAGTGTATATGTTATGGGCAAAGTGATAAAGCGGGCATTATTAATAATGCCCGTAGTTAGCAGAGCAATGTGATAAATTCAATGGAATTTATCAATGCATATTCATCACTTTGTCCGAAATATGCAGCCATTATTAATAATGCCCGGATTTATCACATTGCCCGAAACACACATACAAATCTCCATAAAATTTGTGAAACTTGTGTCCGATCATATTGTGGCTTAAGCAGCGATGTGTAACTATATGCTGCATATATAACAATAGAATGATAATCTAAAGATACCTAGTATAACGCAATTAAAAATAAGAAAGAATATTCAAGTTTTCGTATTTAAAAATATTTCTAGCGTGAATGTACTCGTATTTAATTAGAATGTACTGTGACATAAATTACAATTTGTCTAGAGAAACGAAACAATGAATTCACTAAATTGTTAATCAGGGTTTTCGTTTAATATGCTAATTAATTGTAGGAATATGGAGTAACAATTGTAATTTCGGGCATTTTTTAAAGTTTTTTGTAATTTTTAAAATAAAATTTTAATTCGCTTTTTGTTCTAAATATGAATTAGTATGAAGTAAACACATAGTTTAACACCCAAAAAGTTAATATAATAATACTGTTAGTTGAGAAAAAGTATTTTTGGTATTGAGTCCCTTTGTTCAGAATGTGTTTCATACGAGAAAAATGTATTTATTTAAAGAAATTAGAAGTTTTCTCCATTACACCAGTAAACATTTAATAACAAAGCTTTAAATAAGGAAATAGAAATGAAAATGGAAAAGTATAAAAGGATCAGGTTGCCCTGGTTTTACTGCCTTTCTAAAATCTAAAAGTTTTTATACTACTACTTCTAGGAAAAAATAATTAGTCCAAATTTCTAAAGACTTATGAAGTGATTTAGGCTGCGGTATTTTTAAAACCATAAGTTAATAATTATGCGTAGAAAAAATAAGAAAGTCAGTCGTCGCGTGTGTTCTTAATGATGAATTAAGCTTCATAACTATACTTCTGACACACCTAGTAAAAACTAAAATAATACTTCCAGAATTCTTTATAACTTCCCTTAAAGGTGTCTGTAGATGAAATGCTGGGTCAGTGATCTTCTTAAGAAAGTTTTAGCACGTACCAACAAAAATACTACCTCGGTAAAACCCACTGCATCAAATAGAGAACATTCATAATTCTACCCAACATGTTTTTACCCTTTGAATTTTCCATGAAAATAAAAGAAAGCAGTATGATACGCCATCCGAGTTATAGCAGTATTTCCCACCAAAAAAATAACGCGGTCTGGAAATAGGAACAGGGGATATGTGTGTGACTCGGAATAGTTTTTCAGCTTCCCAAACAATATAAACAAGCCATTTTCACTTCTCTCAACCACTATCGCTTTTGTTTCAAACAAAGTGCCGAGAAATATGAAGGTTGAAATGGTATACAAGTGATGACAGGGAGGTATAAATCGCAAAGATGGTTGAAAAGTGCACCGTGGATATTTTTATGGGTGGTCCGGTAGGAATTCAATAAAGCTCTATATTCAGATTGGGCCAGCCTTTTCCTGATGTGGGTCACGTCTGGATGCAACGGTGTTTTGCCTACGAGATCGGCCGAGAAACTTTTGTTGTCTTGAATTCAGTGCCCTTTGCTGCGGAATTTTATTCAAATGTGATCTAGAATGATGCGATCGGACTGGAATGCTGATGCAGTTTGGGGAAATGATACTGATGCACTTTTTTTTTTTGGAGAGTCGATAGTAGCTGAAATGAAGTTAAGGTTTAATGAGAATAGGCTCTCCGGGTTAAGATTATTGAGCAGCCTCACTTTTGACCCTTTTTTTAGAGGTGTTGTGTCAATATTTTGTTTTAAATACCATCACTTTTTAATCTAACATTTAAAGGGGTTTTTTGTACAATTTTTATCATTTAATTACATTGATGTAATTTTTTTTTTGAGGAAACTGTATTTTTTCCTGGGTTCATTCTAGGATTTATTGCGGTTTATCAGTATGGGATTGTGACGATTTAACAAATATTCAAACAATGGAAAACCTTGAAACAAACACTTGTTAAGGTATTTCACTTAACATTATCTTTTAAAGTTTTTAATAATTTAAATTGTTTATTAAGGAATTGCAATAGATCTTTCAACATAAATTTAAGTAGATTCATAAACAACTATTTTGATTTAAGGTTTCAAAGCCAATAAGTGTTACATATCACAAGATGCATTATAAATAATTTTATCTTTGGTTCTAAAACATAATTTTTTGATAGGTTTAAACTGATTATTTAAATTACGAGCAAGTAGTCTTAAAATCTTGAGTGGAAAATCAGATTAATTTTTTATAAATCCCTCGAAACAAACATTAAAATATATTATTAATAATATCAGGTAAAAAGTGTTTTAAAGTTTAAAAATATTTTAAATATCTTTACACTTATTTTAAATACATTTTATACATTCTGTAACTTATTTTAAACCCGTTAAACGAATTACTCCAAGATTATATTAGAAACAGCTCAAGCTTAAACCTTTCATCCTTAAATATAAAGCGTGGATTTTCTAATATTAGAAATTTCCGTTAGAAGAGACGGTGTAGAAATGAATTCACCCGGAACAAACTTCCAGAGGCACTTCTACTTACCGACGCCCACCCCTAAATACCTTTCTGGAAACTCTATCCCCGCGGAAACTTAAATCATGCAATCCATCATCAATCAAATTACATCCCAATTTATTTTAGTCTGATAAAATAGAGGGGAAACACTTACAATGTCGCCGTAAACTTTGGCCACGAGAAACTTTTAATTAATACCACTCTTGATAGTTCCCAGCCAAGCGTCAATTCATTTAGGCGAAAATTCAATTACTCTAAGAATACTCTTAAAGTTTTAGAGGTTACCCTAAGGCTCTCACGCAAACATTGGGCTCTAATATTTGATAACGCATATTGAAAACGTTGGTGTCAATTTGGGGGCGACGATCTTTGATAAGGAGTTTGGGTCCGGTTTTTAAATTATATTTTCCTGTTTTGTTGGGTTTGTTTACTTATTTATTGTTGCATTGTGAAGGCTTTGGAAATTTATTAAAAGGAAGTTATTTTGGGGTTTGGGAGGTAAACAATATTATCGAAAATGTGAATTAATTTGATTGTTCTATTTTTGGCGGCTCTCGTAAATTTAATACATCGCTGGGAAGAAATCTTGTATGGGCAATAAGGATAAAGATTAAACTAGCTTTAAATTGAAAATAAAGTGAACTGATATTGATTTTATGTCATTGGAAAATTTATTTCAGGTTTTACTGATTTATTACTTTATATTAAAATTGCTTTGAGATTGGAAATGTATCGCATTTTCCCCCCGTATATTCTAGAAACAATATAGTTACTACTAAAAATGTGAAGAAAAAGTGTAATTTTTCCTAACAATTTATTTTAAATTTTGTCATTCTACATTAACTTAAAGTTTGTTACTCGGTTTAAGATATAAGGAATTCAAACATGTTTCTCACTGAATTTCCCTTTTGCGTTTTGTATCTTGCAAATTCCCGTAATGGACACTGTACCGTTGACTTAACAAAATTGTTATTTTATCAAAATTAGTCTTAATACAAATATCTGTTATCCTACAAAATACTATAGTTTTTCTTTTAAAAAATGTTTAAATAATGATTCATATTATTTATTAGATATCACAAGTTGTTATGATAAATGGGAACATAAAGTTATTTATCTCAGAACATTTTCCTATCATTTAATTGTTTAAGTTGGGTTTTTTTTTTGGGGGGGGGGCTTTTTATTATACTTGTTTTCAATAAAGTCAAAAGTATAAAACAAAAGTTGAACCAACATTGTAATAAAAGTTACTTAATTTACTGCAATTTTTATACTTAAATACTTCAAATACTCAAACAATATAAGACTTCAATGGAAAATAAAGGCCCGCATAGGTAATTTTATTTTGAAAAATAAATCTAATGAATATTTTACAATCAAGGCTTGCATTTTTAAAGCATATAAATCAAAGAAAGCAAATGAAAAACCACAAAATAAAATCAGCACGCATTCATTAAAAAAAAATCCTTGATATTTATCTGCATAACAAGATTTGAGAATCCCCCCTTCCCGCTAATAAACATACAAAACTCGCTCACTTCATATAAAACCTTAACTAAATAAGACTCGACTGGAACCTCATTCAAGCCTAACGGAAATTGAATGTTATTTTCTAACGGAAACTAAATTCCACGCACTCATTGGTTTAGCCAAGCCACGGAATTTTAGAATCTGCAAATAATCCCATTTCCGCTTTGCATTTGAGAAAATGTCGTTCTAACCTATCACGATTCTATCAGTGAAGTGGAGCATTGATATCCAATTACAATGCGTTTCGCCGGTAGCTCTTCTTTCAGACGGTGCATTTAGCTGGTGAAACAGGGATCATCTTATTTTCAAATTGTGATATGCCTGTAGTTAATGTTCTTAACGGTTCGCATCCGATTTAATTTCAATGGAAAATAAGTGTTCGCATAGGTAATTTTAAAATAATGTTCCGTGTTGGTCTTTCAGGGATCGTAAGCTTGTTTTAAGATTTTGTGAGCTTTTATTGATAGACTTTTGAAAGGAAATTTTTAGTTACATTTGATACTTGAGGCAGTGTTGAACCACGGCTTACTAGATACTTATACAGGCTAGCCAAGTTTTAAACAATGAAAACCATTTGACAACTTTTCCCGCTTGGAGCGCTACAAGACCTACCTATAGAGCATTCGCACATGACGTCACTTGGAGGACAAAATCAACGTTGCTAAGGCTGTTGTTAGGGGCGGGACATAGAAGTATCCAATAGCAGCATTCACACATGACGTCACTTGGCGAATAAACAACGTTGCTAAGGCCGTTGTTAGGCAGAGTCATGTGATTGAAAATACTCTATATCACCCACCGCCTTCAACACTGTGGATATGCTTTGCCAGTTGGTCCAGTATTGCCATCTGGATTTGCAATGATTTCCGTACTCGACTAGCCTGTATAAGTATCTAGTAAGCCGTGATTGAACATAGGGCCTATAATAGTTAAAAGCAAATTTTTATACATTAATTAGAAACTAAGATGCCTGAAAAGGTTGAGATCATCCACAGGTAGGGTTTGGGATCTTTTCATGAGTAGATGAAGGTGTGTAAAGATTGAATGATAGGTAAATTTTTATAGGTGGTTGTATTAGATCGAACAGTTTAATAAATATTGCTATTTTTGGAGAAAACTAATAAAACTAGGGATATTTTTCCATGCTAAATTTTAAAATTTCAATAGAATGTATAAATGTTTCGTGAACTAATGTCATGGTTAAAGAATCGATTCAAAAACATGTTAGTCAGGAAACAATTCTTAAGGGGACGCGGTACCATTTAAGCCAAAATCTTTAAAATCATTATTATTTAATACTTCTTTCTATTATTATATGTATTTTCTTTATGTAAAACAGATTCCAAACTCAAAACACCTTAAAATGCAAATTTTATAAGTTTTTTTTAAAAAAAAAACTTAAATTTTAAGAGGTGATTTTAAAATGCTACTCCTCCTAGAATAATCAACATACATTCTTGAAATTTGGTTTCCAAATACATCAAACTATGTGTTACAATAGATAGCATCGATTTAAGGTTTACAGAGCTTTGAATTCTGAAAATATTGTTTTTTTCTTGAATCACTAGCTAAAAAAGCCCTAAAATGCTAAAATTCTAAATTCAGTAATTTTTTAAAAACAATCTACAATGTTTATCGAAAAACGAAATCCTATCTTTTGTTATACACACTTCCAACAATACTCAGAAAAAAATTCAAGCGATTTGGTCCAATAGATAAAAAGCCTTATTAGCATTTTAAACAATGAAAAAGTGGTTCTGAGTAAAAGGACTTTGAAGTTTCCATTAGCCATAGAGACTTTCATACTTTCACGTATGAAATCAACTGCAACTTGGATATTTTTCAATGAAAAGTTTTAAAAATTCGTAGGATTATAGAAGAATGCATATAAATTAATTTCGATGAAATTTTTTTTTTCGTAATTTTGTCAAAACATGGTACTGCGTCCCCTTAATGGGACACCTTTAGGAGGAAATTTACTCTCTTTAGAAAAATATACATAATGAACTAATGACTAATAAGAAATTATTTTACAAATTGTTAAAATAAATTAAACCTGTATAAATTTCTGTTGGAAGTTAGTTTATAAACAGTTTACCCATTTAGATAAATTATTTCACAATTTAAAAAAAAAAAAAACTTTAAAGAAGGTATGTAATTATATCTAAAGGCTTTGAAAGTTTCTTAAGAAACAAAATATTTTGAATCTGAATCTGTTAGATTTCAGTCATGACATTAAAACAGGAAAAATTAAACCAGTTCAAACTTCCCGGGCTATTTTACTAAAACACTCAAATGCATTAACATAAAAATAAATTGCCTTTTAATAATAGAAACTTCCAAAGTTTTATATTCCAACCATTACATTATAATGAAGTTTAAAAAAAACTATATTTTTGTTAGAATTGTTCTATTTACAGAATACAAATCATTCAACAGGTAAAAAAAATCACATACTTTATTTACAAAAGTTTTAACTAGTACTTAAAATAGCTTTTTAAATTAGTTATAAAATAAACTCACGTTTTAAAAGAAATAAAGTAACCATTTTCTTTAAAATTAAAATAATTAAAAGCTTTCCAAAGATATAAATGGAGAATTCTTTCAATGTCTCAAACATTCAAATTCACTTTATAAAGTCATTGTTTTTATTTTTACATTTAAAAGCTTTTAGCTCATAAAATATTTTCATAAAAAAAGAAACCACCGATTACATTAACGTAGAAATATTTTAAACAATTCTAGAATATTTGTGACGGATTCTATTACTAACGGTCTTTCGATTGAATGTACGTATGTATTTTAATATATTAAAGAAATCATACATAATGTAAAAATATAAAAGAAAAAATACATAATTTAATTTATATTATTTTTAATTATTTTCGTTAACACTTATTAACAACCTGTGATATGCGTCATTTTATTCTTTTGTCTGCAAAAAACCGAATTAGGATTCCTTTTTTCACTTTAACTTATCCAAAAAGTATATCAATAAATATTACAATTATTAAAGAGGTGAAATACCCTACATTTAAGATTTTACAAACTTTCTTCTCCAGAAAATATAATTAAAAGTAAAAAGGAACTTCAATTCAACTGCAACTAAATGCCTTCCTTGTTCCCAAAGTCAAAAATCTATTAATGTGGTATAAACACATCTGAATTACTTAAATTAATGAACATCATTTTTGATACCAATTATTTTGCAATTTTAAAAGAAATTTGTTTTGGTAATTGGGAATTGGATGGCATTCTCTAACATAATTCAATGTCATCTCCAAGGTTGTTAAAGTTACTTTTAAAAAGTATTTGAGTACAAATACAAGTATTTCAGAAAAAGTAACTAAATATTAAATACAAATACCCGAAAAAAGTAACTAAATAGAGTACAAATAGAGTATATGAAAAGTATTTAAGACGACCTTCAGTTACTTTTCCAGTAAAATTTTAATTAATAAAATTTAAATTAATAAAATTAATTTTTAAAATTTAAATTAATAAAATTAATTTTTAAAATTTAAATTAATTTTTTTTAATTTAAATTAATTTTTAAAATTTAAATTAATTTTTAAATTTAAATTAAAAAATTATTTTAATTAATAAAGTTTATTTTTAAATCAATTTCTAATTTTAATAAGAAAATAAAATTTGAATTAAAATTTATTTAAAATTATGATGCCTCGCCCCATGGGGGGCACCATTAGTTTAAAAGAGCTGAAAAGCCTCTCCCCAGAAGCACAAAAGTATTATATAAAATCAAATATGTAATTACAATCAAACAATAATTAAGGTTTTTGAGCTTTCAAAGTTAGCATACCCGCTTTGGGGTACTCTCCCCTATGGATTTAAATTCCTAAAGACACGACCAACAATCCCAAAAATGAATAAATAAATAATATAGTATTTTTTCAGGTCATTAGTATATTTAGTCATAGTATAATCTTCCCAGCAAATCCCCGGAATTTCAGTCATTCCCGGGAATGGATTAATTTTTGAAACTACTTCATAGAAATTATATTTAAACTTCAAAATAAAAGTCCAGGAGTTTAAATATATAAATTACAACACAATTTATTTACTACTATAAAAATGAATATTTAAGTTTTAACTGTTTTTTTTTATTATTATGGAAGGATTTTATTTTAATTACCAAAATACAATCAATATGATAAAAGTTAAAGGATGGTAATATTTTTTCGGGGGGGGGCTTAGTTTTTCTTCATAAATACAGTTTTGGAGGTTCCTTAAAACTGTTTGCTTTCATGAAATTAATCTTATGGAATGAAAAAATAAAATACCCTTAGATTTGTATATAGTGTAATTCGGAATTTTTTTTATTTAGTTAATTTTTGTTTAATCAGAGTATCTTGTTAAAAAAAACTCTATACAAAAGGTTATACGAAAATTCCGGTTAGTAAAAACAAAATTATTACATGGGTAAAGCTGTGTAATTTTTTTTTATTCTTCACTGGAATTAACCGAACGGTTTTTATTTTACATTGACCGGAATTTTCGCACTTATGAAACGTCCACTAAAAAAAGTTCAAAAATGGAACATATTCTATTAGAACAATTACAAATGAATTTATAAAAGTAAGGGGAGAAAGAAAGTTGCAAACTTTCAAAATAATATTTTCATAGAATCTTGTAAGCATACTACATTAACATTAGTTTGAGAGTAGGACGTTTTATAAAAGGCCTTTTGAGCAAAAACTGGAGAATTTTCAAGTCCCATGTCATATACAAATATCAAAAAATAAAAATCAATTGTAATTATCTAGATAAAAATATAAAGAAAACATAAATCCTTAATCCCTTCACTCTACTTTAAAAAAAAATATAAACATAACCTAGCTCTTTTTGGGACATTATACTTCTAAGCAGTTGATCTTCTTAAATAAATATACTTCTTCTATCCAGGAGGCAGGAAACTTGCAGCTTTTCGAGAGCACAAACAAAAAGGGACTGAAGGAGGCTCTGGTAAAATTTGATTGCCTTTGCCCTTGAAAATGTGCCCTCCCTCCCTTTGGTTCGTGGAAGGTGGGGTGGGAAAACAAGAAACTACGAACAATTAGTGGCCATAAAAGTATAAAACGGTGCCATATCGGCTATTCCATCTCCTGCACTGCAATTCGACCTGCAAGGCGGCCGACCACCCAGAGAACACACAAGCGCCCGCTCCTCGTCAACACAGGGGGGCTATAAATTGTCGGGGGAGGATTGTCAGCTCTGTCGCCCGGGTGTCCGGTCGGGCAGTCGGACACCGCCGAGAACGCTTTTCCCCTCAGGCTATGCGGAAGCAGGAAGAAGTGTTTTGTTCCCCTCTCCAATGTTTGATTCCGTTTTTTAAATTCTGGGTTTAGAAAGTAACTGAAGTACAGCATAGGTATTTAAGTAACAAAGAGTTAGTTACTTTAAAATTTTTGTAGTTAAATACCAGTTCGATACTGAAAAAGTAACTAATGTAACTAAATACTTTTAAAGTATTTAAAAAGTATTTCCGTTACTAAGTATTTAAATACTTAACAACCTTGGTCATCTCAAACACATATTACCCCATTCCCATTATAATATGCATATCTGATAATGACGAGTTCATGTCTCATGATAATGTACTGAACCCCGACAAGATCATGCTTTGTATGAGTTGATCTATATGGAGGGTTCATCACGTTAATTGTTTTGACATGACTTGTTGCATGAATCTGTATTAACCACGTTCTGTATGCCCACACGTCTGTAAATGATGAGTAGATGGCAATATTCGTGACATCTAAGGCACATATTTGTCGAGGACTCCGATTGTAATCAGTATACTTTGCGGTGACTAAGCTCACCAGTCAAATAGGTGCTATAGGGGGTGTTTCAAAACTCCGTTTCATGGCTTTTATTTGAAACCAACGTCTCCTAGGGTCATGGAAGTAAGGTGTACCCCTAGGTAATTGACCATGGAGAATTCATTGAGATAACTAACAGCCCCTCTAGCGGTGAAATAGGAAAGTTAAGAAAATAATTAAAAAACTAAAGAGGATAGAACGAAAACTTCAATACAAAATGTTTTGGCAAAATACGTAATAAAAATCTACACCGACACATAATTTTTGGAGGCATTTATAATTAACATAGCTTAATTTTCAAGAGTTTCCTCCCTCTTCTTATGTCACGAACTGTCACACTTAAAAGGCTCCCATCGCTTGTTGTGACGCCACAATTTTTGAAAAGATTCTAGGGCATGTTTCATAATACTTCTTAAAATAGAGGGAAGATTGGTAATGTACTCATTTAATTTTTCCAACAATGTTTACAAAAAAAAAGAAATTTTACTATTAAAGTTGAAGGAATTGGAATTTTAAAAATGTGAAGTCACGAAGTTAGAACTCTCCCCTTTGTGACTCTTTCATGACCCTCTCCCCTCTAAACGTGTTACACAATTTGGGAACAGCCCCGAATAATTCCATTGCTTTCAAGATAAACTTCTTACTTTAAACTTTTAAATCAACGTAATGAAGAATTTAATGGATATCAAGAAACACGGCAGTGGGCGATTACTTTTATCAAGAGGTTTGAAAATGAATAAATCTTTGTGTTACATCATACATCCTGTGAAAACCGTTTAATATTATAATGCATTATAACATTTTCTCATGCCTCTTTTTTGCGACAATTCTTTTAAATCCTTTTAAGAACTCTCCTAAGGTCTATAAAAACTAAAAGTGTCCTAACTCCTAACGATGCCGAGTTTTAAATCACACTCACAAAAAAGACAAGCTCTTAGCTCCTCAACTAATTTGGAAATCAGTCTAATTGATTTAATAGAGCGTCTTTAAAACTTTAAGACATCCTCTCTCTGTCGCAACATTTATTTTTTTACCCCAATGATTTAAATTTATTTTAGTTCACCAGGAACAGTTGCCTTAATCAATTAGTTTATTGGACTTTGAGAAAGCAACAGGGAATTGATGGTTCTAACGGGTCAGTTCGTTTCTATTCGAGGATTCATTTTAAAAATAAGTTAAAATAAATCTTGGAAAACTTTTTTAAACATTATGTAATTGGGATTTTAATGGTATTTTTAACGTATATTTTTTCGTATGCTGCAGTTGCTTTTGTCGGGGATGAATATATAAAGAATGTTAAGAAATGGAAAAAAAATGTAAAAGAAAGTTTTTTCCCCTATTTTTAATAATCAATGTAGGAACATAGAGGTAATTCTAGTTACAATTATACGCAGTCTTCTACGTACCTTGAACTTTTCTTAACATAATCAGACTTTTTTCTCATCATAGCATTAAATTTGAGATGTCTCTGTGATAGTTTATTAGGTACAAAAGATATTTTTGTTTCGTATAATTTTCCCTATTCAACTGTCATAAGAAATAATTAATACAATGTTTGTAGTTGTTCAAACTGTTAGAATAAATTCCATATAACTTTTAAACACTGAAAATTGAACCTCTAACTATAACTTTCCAGGATATTTAAATGGAGCTGTATAAAGACATTTGTTCATTTCAGAACTAGATGTATAAGCATATCTGCAACGATGACACTTCTATATCATTTTTCGACACGAACAAAGATTTACATAAAGCCGGCATAATAACTATGGTATTAGCGTCATATTTGTTATTGATTGAATAATCATCAGTTAACTCAAAGCTTCTGATTAAGTAGGTTTTAATAATAAAGCTTGTAGTAATAAGGGGATATGACTGATATCAAGAACTTTACAAATAATGCATTTATTTGAGTTTGGTAGTAGATGGGTCTTTGGGAGGAATTTAGTTTAGGAATGAATTAAAGGAATGTTTATTTCATCGTTCTTACAACTTCAGTATATTCTCGAAACAACCAAATTTTATACATCTAAAGTCTAAAATTTAGTACTTTAAAATTAGTTTTCCCTTTGATATTACATGCTACGATTTGATGCATTGTGTCTCTGACACTCAATATCTGTAAATTATTTTTTTATCATCGAGATGCTGTATCAAATATGAAGTCTTTTATACTTCATATGGTGTTGTAGCAAACCTTGAAAATATTAGTTAAGTAGATATAAACTGAGTATGAATAGTTTTATGTATGGAGATATAAAAGATAAAACATCCCACCTTACATATGGAATGTCCATGCATTACTTGGAGGGGATAGTCGTGTACACCATCTTCTGGTAAGGCGTTCTATGCTCCGTTACACTTTAACGTGATGAAAACAAACTGTCGTCATAATACCGTTTGATTTGTCACAATTATGTTAGTTATCTAGACCAGTGATTTTCAACCTTTTCATACTCACGGGCAACTAGATACTTTACCAAATCAACAAAACCACAGACCACACATAATCTAGACTAGTGATTCTCAATCTTTTCATAACCAAGGATCACTATAGATACTTTATCAAATCAATGAAACTTGTAATCCTCCCATGGACCACACAGGTTGAGAATACTATGATAGTAATAGCCATTGAAAAAACCTTTCAGGTTCTTGAACATTCATTTGTGATTTTCTATACAAGCCTTCCTAAATACAATAAACTAAAAATATTTTAAAATATGTATTCAGGATATGTAAACCTTTCCTAACTTTTTTCAGGTACCTCTAATTATCATCGAAACAAATTATTATCTAATCCATTGAGGATAAATAACACATTCAATCCCAGTGGTGACTTATTTGAATAAACCTAAAGACCATTTTAGGCAATGCATATACAGCTCGCGTTTAAAGTGTTACATCATACACTCTACTCAAGTAACACCTGAAAAAGTACTAATATATTATGCAGCACATACTAGCTACACTAAACAGTACACATGCAACTCAAATCCTAAAAAAAGCAATCCAAAACACATCTCCTCACCTGTTCGAGTCCGACATTGTCCACATTCCAAGCGATGACCGGTAATCCCAGGTACCCCGTCAGCTGCAGCATATACTGGGCCGTAGCCGCATTGCTGCCGTACAACTGAGCATTGGTCATATACATGATGGCCGACACGTTATGCGGCAGAATACGTTCGCAGAGGGTCTGCAATACGGTCAGCGGACTGGCAGACAGGGACATGATGGCGCTCGGGGTGTCCAGCTTGGAGATTTTCGTCAGATGTCGGTTTTTGGCGATGTTGCGGACTGCTTGGTACAGAGAGCTGTTGTAGGCCCTCAGGATCTGCTGGAAGGAGGAATAGGGGAGGATGGCCCCTATGGACACAGGGGGCGTTGTGGGCACTTCGGGGGGCTCCTTCTTTTCGGCGCTTAGTTGTTTTTGGCGTTGGCGGAATGTGGAGGATGATACCAGGGAAGCCAGGGTGGTGAGGTATAGGAGTGTTGCTAAGATCTTTGCCGATGCCATGCTTGGCGGTTTATCGCCTTTTTTGTGGTGACTTATTAAATTATTTTGAATAAAAATGTAGACGGGGCTATCGCCCTACGTCTGTCAATTGTGGAAGTCATTTGGATGTAAGTGCCTATGAAAAGAAATTTGAAGGTTTATTTTATGGGGATGAATGGAAAAGGAAATATGTAGTTTTTGCTTATTATTCATTATGTTGTGTTAGTTTCAATTTATTTTTTAAAATCAGTTGTAAAGATATTAATAAACAGCAGAGAATGAAAATAAAATGTAGTGTTGGGTAAAAATGATTGAATGAAAGTTAAAAAAGTGAAATGAAATGAATGTGAATTATGTTTAGGGAGTGTATCTATTTTAGTCTAAAGGGATAAATAATATAGTTTATGTAAAAGTGAGAACTATACATTCCCCATTGAGCAAGTTCTTTCATGACCTGAAAGAAAAATTATTTAACTTTAAAAAAAGTATATTTACACAAAAAATCATTTTAATAAGAATAAAACCAAAAAAAATTGTAATCAGAAAACGAAACTATATGCACATGAACTATATTTCCAACCATCATTTTAAAGATACGACAATCAAATTAAAGTTTCTTCTATAAATTAAAATTTTAAATGTTCATTATTATAATGCTCCTAAATTTTAAATGTTCATTATTAATGCTCCTAAATTTTAAATGTTCATTGTTAAGGCTCCTAAATTTAACATTACTTAGCACTACTACTCTTAACTACATACTAGAGTATTTTTATTTAGAGATTTATGAACATTATTAAAACACAAACAACTATTTTACGCTTGGCAACCTGCACTTCATAAACTACGCCGTAATGATGAATTTAAACCAAAATAATTTTAAATAGTAAAGTCTACTCGTACGGCAACTTTTGCTTTTCTATAGTATAAGTCATTGGAATTTGTGTTTTGTTTCTTCTGAGACTACAGCGATCGCTGCATTTACGTTTTTAACTTTTTAGTTTTTTACTCACTGATGAAGTCGCCCACATCAATCGACGAAACGTCTGACTTTTACTTAGATGGACCACGGCCCAGCATCCCGGAAACTTCTACATTGCCTTTAACTATTTTACGTTTTGTAAAACGGAATAGAACCCTTCTTGAAATGACGAAATATGACGCAAAAAGAAATATAAATATTAATGATTTATAACGTTTTAAAAACGGCTGTAAGATATCTCATATCCACCACAAGAATAGTTTTACATATTTCAAAATTTTTCAAGTTTTCTTTCAGAAGCAAACAACATGTTATTCGCCTTAAGTTGTGAAATATTTTCAAAACTTGATCTGGAAAAAATTTTGGGACATCATTCAGTGATTCAAAAAGTTGTTCTATTGTACTTAGACGTTTCCCCAAGACCAGAAAATTATTTTTTTTACTCTCGTAACACACCTTAATACAGAAATCAAAACTCAACAACTACAAGGAATTTCCAAACTACTTCAAAAGAGGGAATTAAAAACTTCCTAGAATAACAATACAGTATAAAAGCAGTAAACTCTTCAAAGCTAAACATCAATAACCGAAAAATAAAAGACCGAATCATTATGGAAATGTGAAGAAGTCGGCGATATATCACCCTCAGGAAATTCTCCAAAAAGTCGAAAAATTTCCTTTCCTGCTTTGGTATTCACTGGCACTTTCATTATTACTCTGGACGTGTGGAAATGTTTAGATATTCGTCGGTGACGTAGCGTCGGTTTATTTAGCCTCACAATGGCAAAAACTTGGAAAGGCAATAGCGAAACCGGAAAAAACAACAACAGTTCCTTCAGGCAATTCGTGATTTCGCCTGTATTCTTGTTCTTTTCGTGGGTTTATAAATTTTGAGAATTACTTCTGCGGTGAACATTTAAGGGAAAGAGGGGAGAGTTTCTGGAATGAATGAAGCTTTTTTGAGGGAAATTGTAGTTGGGAAACAGTGTAAGGACGTTTGGGATAAATCCTGCGGGTTAAAATTTCAGCTCTAAGCCTTTTTTGAATTTTTGAAAGTTTTGTGATTGGAATATATTATTAGTTGGAAGGTTGAATTTTTGTTTTAAACTATTCCGTAACGGCATTTTTATGCAAGGGCTAGGTATGCTTCATATATCTTATGATTAAGTTTTCTGAGTATTTTTATACTGATGTAAAACAAAAAGTTTGACAATAATGAGAATACACGACATGAGATAAAATACTATGTAAATTGTTTGCATATTTTTGAATAAAAGGTTCCAAGCAATAATATTCTGTGATTTTAAAGTTGTACTTTAAAAAAAAATAGATTTTACAAACATATTTGCCATAGTCCATGCAGTTTTTAAAGCATGTGATTTAAGTTTTTTTTTAAACTCAAAATTAACATTAAGTATGATAAATTAAAAATATCTACATAAACAGATAACTTGAGAATCTAAATAAGTTTATTCATTTTAAAAAGATGACTAGTCTTACATAACATTTACTTCTTAATTTTTTGCTGAAAAATAAATACCCCCAATATCCTGACCGAGTAATTTCATCTGCATTTCTCTTTGAAGTAATCTAATTAAATTTTAAATAACCCGTATATCCTCCATCACACGTAAAGCCCTGAAATAGAATTATGTCGTGTAAACTTCTATTTTAATATTGGATCATTTAAATTGGACCCGTATTTGTAAGAAAACTCATTTTACATTCAAATCTCTTTAACATATAAAATATATAACAAACCAAGCTCTTGAATACGTCTTTCTTAAACCCGCATTTGTTTTTTTAAAGTAATGTTCGTAAATTGCATTCATCTCAAATCAATCCCATATATGCCATTCTCCAAAAAGAAAAATCTGATCAATCTACCATTTCAATTTAAGTATTTACATTGAACTTGTGTTACAGAAGGAACGAGCCTGTTTCCGACATTCAAATGATAAGTATTCCTTCTTTAATCTTATTTGAATTTTATAGCCCAACATTTTAATGTAACACACCCACCTTAAATCCATATTCAAATACTATATTTGCTTGAAATCAATCGTGATCTGTCATACAAAAGCCTGGAATCAAATATGGAAAACCTATTTTAATTTTTAATTAGGTAACTTTAAAGGAACCCGTCTTTGAGAAATCAACATTTCTTATATATATATATATATATCTTTCAATCCACAAGTCAACAGGTGTTTTTACCTCGAGATATTTGCTTTCGAGGGCAAGGGTGCTAAAATAAACTTTTACAGGAACTCTCATTTTCAAGATTGAGTGAAACCTCGTGAAACTGCCCTTGAGATTACCTATAATAACCCAATTTAAAATGTTAGCTTCTTTTTCGAGATAAGTGAAATCGTGTTTGCATTTGACCTTAAGGAATCCAGAGTATGAACATTTTTGAATTTTTTTAGCTTGGAAGGAATTTTGAACTAGGCACAGCCATATAAATTATTTTACTGCAAAAAATGTGTTCTTTAATATGACTTTAAACGATTTGTAATGTAATTTTAATTAATTTCAGTAGTGGTTAAGAATACTGTCCATATTTTCTATTACTTCCGAGTAAATTATTTATTATATTTAGAAAGAGTCCTTTGTAGATTTCAAGTTTAGAACAGCCTTTTTAATTTTTTTCCATAGCTTAGTTGCTTAGTACATAAGTTAATATGCAAAGAGTTAATAGCAAAGAGCTAATATGCTTTAATGTGATACTTTTAAAATTTTCCTTAGCCTTTTTAATATTTTTCCATTGCTTAGTATATAGGTTAATATGCAAAGAATTAATAGTAAAAAGCTAATATGCTTTAATGTGATACTTTTAAAATTTTCCTTAGCCTTTTTAAAATTTTTCCATAGCTTAGTATATAAGTTAATATGCAAAGAGTTAATTGCAAAGAGCTAATATGCTTTAATGTGATACTTTTAAAATTTTCCTTAGCCTTTTTAAAATTTTTCCATAGCTTAGTATATATATAAGTTAATATGCAAACAGTTAATAGCAAAGAGCTAATATGCTTTAATGTGATACTTTTAAAATTTTCCTTAGCCTTTTTAAAATTTTTCCATAGCTTAGTATATAATTTAATATGCAAAGAGTTAATTGCAAAGAGCTAATATGCTTTAATGTGATACTCTCTTTTTCAACCTGTATTAGACACGAATTAAAATTATACAGTACACTGCAAACGCTCTAAACAAACATAAACACATTATAAACGCATTCATTAACATTGTTTTTCCTTAAATTAACAACACTTTAGTTGTCTTGGCATGTGTCGATGTTTAGAACCCACTTTGGTTCAATTCCGTTAGAGTCCCCGCTAAATATGGCCCGGTTCTTTTAGACAACACAAAGTAGAAATATTCATAAATAATTTCAAACTCCTGAATTAAAATGTTTAGATAGATCAATAACTATTCAGTTTATTAATAAAAGTCATAAAAATTTGTTGATATTTGGATATATTTAGCGATTTGGTTATTGGCGATATTTAGCGGGGACTCTAACGGAATTGTACCCACACTTTATTAACGTCTTTTTTGTGCTGTGATAGTGTTCTGAATATGTTTGGGAAGTGTTAGAAATGTGTTTTAAAAATAGGTGTTGTAAAATGTGTTTAAAATCTGAAAGTGTGCTTAAATTTGGATAACGCTATATAAGAACACATTTTCTGACTCCTTTTATTACACTATTTTTCCTCACATAACACATTCACAACAAAATCGTAATGTAAGCAAACGCATTTGATTAAAAGTGTTGGTGTTTACTTAGCGTTGTAAAAGTGTTTACGCATTTGCAGCGCATGCTTGTAACTATACACAATCCTTCTCAACCCCTTTTAGAACACAAAGCAAAACACCACCACGAAAAACCCGCATTATTTCAACCCAATCCCATCACACCAAGACATTTCTCGCCTTTTCTTAAAAAAAAAGAAAGCAAAAAGAAAGCACCACACTCTCGAACCCGGCCAACATCCCCGCATGAAACTATCATTTTTGATTTAGCCGAGAAACGTGGTCAGCATGGCAGGCACAGTCTCGTAAATGAAAGGCATAAAAAACCCTTTCAATATTTTTACCCGGGTAAAAAGTGGAATTTCTGAATCCAGGAGACTTTGCCTCCCTGATAAAAATGTGCCGAGGGAACTCGAGGCGATTTTTCCTTTGGAATATGCTACTAATGTGATTTTCAGAAAAAGGCAGCTGCTTAATAAGAGAAGTGCTGAGGGTTTGCGTTTATTTTTTTTTTTTAAATGGAAGCGGGTTTTTTAGAGTGAGGTGGCGGAAGCATGTGGGGACAATAAACTGTTTTGATTACTCTTTTGGGGTGGTTTTGGGTAGAGTTCTGGAATGAATGTATGCTCTTGATTTTGAGAGAGTGTTTTGAAGGATAATTGGTCCAATTCCGTTAACTGTCTGGTTAAATATCGACAAGGTGTTTCAGACGAAAAATATTCAAATACCGCCAACATGTTAAGGGTATTATTTATTGTTGTAACTGCCTATATTTTAATCGATTAGTTTGCAGTTTGTAGCAATATTTTAAATATTTGGCGTCTTAAACAGCTTGGCGATATTTAGAGGGACAAATAATGGAATTGAACCGGACGATTTAGTTAAAATTTTAGAGGGTAAGTAAATTAATGGATACTGATACAGATACACGCTGCATAAGAAATTATTTGGGATTAGATTGCACAATTCTGAATTACAAACTGTATGAGCAACAGAACAATATATTGGCAAATTCAGGATAATTTTTTATAAAGTATTCTAGCATGATATGTTTGTATGAACAACTACTTTCCTATACGAAAAAAAAAATATTATTTAGTAATTAAAATTTACTTTAAGGTAATTACGTATATACGTTGAAATTGTAGTTTTTGAATAAAAGAGAGAAGGGAAAGGATTTTATTTTCTTTCTTGTATTAAAACTTTTAACTTCGGCTGAATTTTATGCAAATATACCAGCTTATTACTACGACCACCAAAAATAGTTATTGGATAATACTGAATCCTTTAATACAAAAAATAATGCTATGTAATTTATACTTCATCAGTAATTATCCAGATTTAAAATAATTCCATTTACACATATTTTAAAGTTTCCCAGTTATACTTTCCATTGAAGAGAATGAAAATGAAAAATTAACGATACCATCAACAGTATACTTCAAAAGCTTAATGCCTTCTAACAATACAATTTTGTATTCAGTAGGTAAACATTCCTATATGACCCAATAGCTGTTTATAAATCCTTTCTTTATCCTCTTTTCACCCAAATACAATAAATCAGTGCACAAACAGGCTCCCTAAAAGCCATTTCATCTTTACACCCTTTATCCATTATTCAGCATATATACAGGTTAGGTTATATCTTGATTTACACACAGCCATTATCCCAAACAGTACCTCCCCTTTAAGCACACCAAATGGTTACCGTAATGGTTAAAAGCCAAATTCGGATAGAAACACCTTTGATTGAGATAGCCAAATCCCTCTCCTATTCAAATCAGAACTATTAATTTATAAAATGTGACACCCTTTATTACACCAGTGTACACAGTGGTCTGAGTTTTCTCAGAGGGTGTACCTCTAAAAGCTCCAAGAATTCAATCTCGACTCATGCATATAGATGAACTTCGCATCAAAATGATGAAGTGATTTATTGTGCTGACTCATTCATATATATGGAGTGAAAATATGGATCACATGGAATATGGATGAGTGGATAGGGTCTCAGGAGGGAAGCTTCGAGTAGCGGGAAGGAATTGATTGATAAATGTGGGGTGTTAGAATTTTCGATAAGTTTCCTCACGGGTTTTGCCTGGACAACTTTGGGAGAGAATCATAAATTACTGTAAGTTTCAGAATTTTGCATTTTATTATTATTCTAAGAAAAATTGCTCGAGATATTTTAGCAGGAAGTTATTGAAAATTTTGAAAGCTTTGGCTTTTTAATTTGTTTCAGTAAACTACATTCTATGAATCTTTTAGTCAAATTTTCGACGGTAAAAAGTTTTCCTACAAAATTTTTAGATACTATACTACTATACAGGCTGGCCGAGTTTTAAATAATGAAAACCATTTGACAACTTTTACCGCCTACCTATATCGAACAACCAATAGGATAACACACTGACAAATAAGGAAAAATAAAGGCGTTTGTTCATGACGTAAACTTCTGATTTTTGGCCATTAGTGGCTGAGTTGAATTTTTGAGCCATTAAGCCCCGCCTTCAACTCTGTGGATTTGCTTTGCCAGTTTGTCAAGTATTGCCATCTGGATTTTTAATGATTTCCGTATCTCGGCTAGCCTCTGTATGTATAGTATATAGTAAGCCGTGACTCAAATATTGGAAAACTGTAACTGATAGCACATAATTTATTCGTACAATAAAAATAGAAGATACTTTTTTAACACTCCTTATAAAGCGTCCTACTATTATTAATATTTTTTCTATTACTGTAATCATTTATTAGCACTGAAGCATATTTTAAAACAAAGTTAAGCGCAGAACTGAATAAATTAAGAACCTCCTTGAACTTGGTTACTTAATGAAATAAGGCAATAATCAAATTACTTATAATTGGTTATTTATTTATTATTTGGACTATTTATAAAGAAACTTCAAAATTGTAATTCTTGAAATAATGTTGCATAAAATCTTATCACCTTGAAAAGCATTAAAAATACTATTAGTCTAAGAATTAAGCCGTTTAGGATGAAAGTGGTATGAGTCCAAAAATACGAAATTTGGGAAAAGCATGTGGTTTTGGATTTCTTTTAAAATCCTTTCCTTACTGTGATAGTAGAAAAAGTCAATGATTGGCCGTAAGAGCTGCCAAAAAAATGATTTCTCCATAGGAGCAACCCAGGCGCTTTTAGAGAAAACCTAGAATTACTCAAAACTACGTTCAGTGGACTTATAGCACTTTCATTCTACATAGCTCAATTACATAAAATTATGTTTTGGTATGCTTTGGAATTAGGAATAAACGATTTATATTAAAAATTGAAAACTTGTAGAGTATTTAAACTGACAAATCTATTTATCTAATTAAACTTATTACAAATTCAAAATTTCCTTTTAAAGGGATAACTCCGTCTAACACCTATTTTCTAATGCCTCGGTGCCTTTCAAATTAGCCTTACCCGGTTACAACAATCTCTATGAGGAGAATGTAAGCTTCCCTTCATTGTAGGGTGGCTAGTCTCTGCGATCCTATTATACCACCATGGGATTTATCAAAACATTTCAACGGCAATAACTCGAAAAGCGCTAAAGATTACACCACATGAGGGCACCATAATTCAACAGTAAATACAACCTCTCATTCGCATTGAATCAATCTTTTAAGCTGCAGGGTGGTTATTAAAGCACCGAATTGTGAAGCGAATTAAAGTCTTAGAACAGTTCGGATATAATTCTCCGCAATCCCGCATGGCAGTAATTCAGAGATAATTGCCCCAAAACAGAGACAAGTTCCCCTTTTGTTTAAACAGCAGCATCTGTGCGAGGGTTTGATTCCTTTGCCAGTTGTGTTGCCAAACCGCGGTGGAAATAATTTTAGTTTAATTAACTGTCCAACTGGTACAAGATTGAAGAGGTTTGAATGGAGTTTTCCCGGTATTGGTTTGTTAATGATTGCAATGGATATTTATAGGCTTATTTCCTACGATATAATTTGGTTTAAAAATTGAAAAAAATATTCACCCATAAAATTAACTGTAAAATATATGGAAGACAAGACTAATTGTCATATTCATAGCCATCAGAGTCGGTGTTAAGCAGCAACTAAAGAAAAGAAATTGGCTTTCCGCTGACTCTGATTGGTGGAATCTTTCTTTGATATAGATTTAACACCGACGCTGATGGCTGTGAATTATGGCTGTTAAAAGGTATAAATTGATAATGAACTCGCAGTTATTTACGAGAGACCTCTTTGAGCTTGATAACATCTCAATTTAATGTTATTTTGTACATTTATATGGAAGGCAGGTAAATATGCGCATTTATAATCTTATTATTTCAATAATGCAACCAAAATTATAACCATTATTATAAAATAACAAACAAAAATATAAAATAATACAAATATAATACAAATATAAAATAATACAAATATAAAATAAAATAATACATAATTACTATTTCAATAATCAGTACTGTATACATTTAATAATTACCCCTTATTTATAAAAAAATTAACAATTTCGTCACTTTGAGAATAGTTTCGATTTTCAATTTCTTGTAAACACAATTAATTTGGATTTTTTCAACAAATTAATTGTATGTTAGTACAGAAAATTCGGCAAAAATGTAAAAAAAATAAAATTAATTGTTACCAAAACTTTCCGCGTTTCATTTCAAATTTAGTAGAGGGTAAATTTTTAAAAACAAAATCCATTTATGTAAATTCGTTTTTTTTTTGTATGGCACAACATTATGCAAAAAAATAATAAATTATTCTCCTTCATTTATATTTTAGAAGCAAATCCTTCGCAAACCATGATTAATGACTGTATGAAATTCGTGATATGAATCTATGAATATTTAAAAACAAACCAAAATATATGGGGGGTTCAGTTAAATGTATTAACATCCATAAATTCTTCCTACAAACCAACGAATATCGTCTAATTTCAGAATAGAATAGACGACATTAGTAATTACGTCACTTGCTTGTTTGGAAACGTTGATTCCATCCGTGATTGGTTCCGTACGGATCCGTACGGATTTACTTCCAATCACTGAGCCAATCACGGATAGAATCAACGTTTCCAAACAAGCCAGTGACGTCACACTAATGTCGTCTACGAATTCAAAAAACCCTTTTCAATCCATTCTTGTCAAAAGCAATTCCACTCTTGGAACCTCGCCACGGCGTTCCGTGACCCAGTGAAAAATCCCTTCTCTTATTTCTACAATATTCGATCCTTTCTCAGAACAGAGATGTGATGTCATTGCGACTGTAAATATCCTTTCAGAACTTTTATCATCGGCGGAGCGGTGAATTTCTTCGACTAAACTTTACCCGCCATTGTTGTACTTTGTGACAAAACGCCATCAACTGCATTGATCGTAGAGCATGCATTTGAGTGGAGAAAACTTCCATAATGGTCCTTAGATGGAGAGAATCGGAGGAAATGGTATGTAAGTTTTAGTGTGTTGTGCTGCTCTCTGGAATCGAAGGTTTTGTTTTTAAATTTGGTTACTTAGCTTTTAGTCAACGACTAAGCTTCTTTTCATCGATGTTTTATGCACCACGTTAGATGTTGAGTGTTTTAAAAGATTCTTTTTGTTTGTTACTTTAGAAGGTATTTGACCTCTGTATTGAACTTGTACTTAACTATGAGGGTGGTTTTCAGTAATGTGGATTTAGAAATATAATGAAGAATAGTTACATTGTTGTCTGGGTAGTTTATTTGAAGGTAATATCTGAAACGAAAATAAAGTGTTTACTGTCTATTTTCTTTACAATATTTTGACAAACTCATTTTACAAATCTAATCATTAATGAAGTGCATTCAGTGTGAATAAACTTACATTTAATCGGTAATATTTTTAGTTTGAATATAGAGTCGTTACTCTAAAATATATTTTATATGTCTAAAAATATTTTACAACTACATATAATTAAAGAATAAGTTAGGGCAATAAAAATTCAAGAAGTAATTTGGAATATTTGATGTTTAAGGAAAAAGGCTTTATCACACGATATTTTTAATATAACTCCAATATGAAGTTAAAGTCCGAAGAAATAAGGAATTTTACATTTATTTTGTGAGATAATAATAAAAGGATAATATAACATATATCTTACTAATTAAATATTAAATGTAAACGGGTCACACAAACATGGGAAATTATTTAAAAAAGCGGGAAAAAAAAACAGCGAATTTATTTTCAAAAAATTTTATTTAAAGGTATCTGCATTTTTCTGAAGAATAAAACATATCTGGTTATGTTTGATAAAAATTTTAATATACTTGCATTCTAGTTTTTCATGTTTTTTAAACTATTAATGAACTTAAATTTATTAGCATAAGTTGTCATGTTAAAATTTAGTGAAAATAATATTCAAGGTTCTTTTACATTTTCCGTTTAAAATTTTGTAAGTTATTCTCAAAATAAAGTATTAATATACCATAGTAAATATTATTCTGCATAGACCGCGATCATTTTAAACGAGGAAAAGACCAGCTCGATGAATTTTTTAAATTATGCTCCATTACTCCTCCATTAAAATAGTTTATTACAATACAAATTTAACAACATACCTTTCATATTTTCTAAGGCAATCCTCATTTAATCGCAAGTCTAGTTTTCAGAATACTACCGAATTCGGATTCCAAACAATGGTAATAAAACAAACTGTTTCAGTATTCCATTAAATGAAATATTCTAAGAATCAAAACCAAGTATTTCCCGGAGATCTAAAATCAGTATTCCACCATTAAATACTTCACATGGCCATTCACAACACACTCTACCCAAAGCCAAGCATTTTAACAGCCCCATCCAACTGTGTTTTCATATATTAGCCGGAAATGTCCGACAAAATTTATTGAGGATAGTATTTCAATTACACCAGCCTCTACTGGGGAAAGATTATTAAGATATGAGGTTGGAATTCGGCCCCAACATTCTACCGAACGTCAACGCAGACAAATATTCCAAACCATTCTTCTTGGGACAGGGAATTCCGACCACCGTCTATCTGAAACCGAGCTCCCAACGAATAAAGAAAACACTTTTAATTAGTTTGTTGGCATCGGTTTTGTGTAATAGCGCTTTTCGCCCTCATCGCAGGCGGTATATTGCTCCTCCTGCGCAATTATTCCTCTGTCGGCAGGAGAACAAAGAGTTTTGGAGTGAATTACTGGAGTAGGACTTAGGGGACCTTGCGCAAATTAAAACTAATTAACTCCCTAGTAAAATGAAATCGTTTGTTCGAAATGGAATAGTTAAGGATGCAAGAGGGATTGTGGAGTTCGAAAGAGGTGTAAATTGATTTTTGTTGCTTTTGTTTGATGATATCATCGTCGTTCGCAGTGTGTTATAATTAAGAATGAAGTTAGTTTTGAAGTTTGAGTCGTTTGATGAAGTGTTTAATGTCGCTCAGTTATTGTTTAAGAGTTTAGTTTAACTTTCATAAAGGTGTGAGAGGTGTTTAGTGTATGTAGTTTTGTTGCACGCGGGGGGAATTTAGAAGTGTTTGATGAAGTTAAATGATGCTTCTTCAATTAAGGGTCAAATAATCTTTTGAAAAGTTATTTAAGTGAAAATAGTTCTCCCTTGTTTCCTCGCATGTTTAAATATTACGTTTCGTATCAATGATTTTAGAGGATTTATATATGAATATTATTTGTTTAAAATAATGTGTGAAGTTAAAATGCAAATTGCATATGTATGCAAGTTCAAAAGCTTAAAAATTTAGATTGAATTATTCTTTAGATTAATTAAAATAAAACTTTTAAAAGTACTAATAAATATGCTACTTTATAAAAAAGGGAGTTAAAATCAGGCGTCAATAAAGTAAAATAAGCTAATAACAAATTATTAAGCTTTTGTTTAAATCAATTATGATTTCTGAGAGAATGTTTAATTTAAGTTATAAATATATCTATGTATTAAAACCTAATTTAAAATATGTTTAGCATGTCTCCCTTTAATTTTATATTCAAATATAACTGAATAGTAATATTTTATAGACTGCAATTTTCCAATTAAATGAATAAAAAAATCATTAATCAGATTGTGAGTAAAATGTAAATGGTATGCCTAATGCTAAATATTATTGGGCTATTTTAAATGGTTTATAGAAAATGCAACTACCTCCCTTTCGTATCACTCAGGCTTTACCAATGCGTTTAAGTTCTACAGTTGAATATTTTAATAAGAAAACCTACGGCATCTTTCTAAATTTATAGTAAGATAATTTTTTTAAAGTGATGGATAGAAAAAAGCAGTCATGTGCATAAAAAATAGGAAATTGTGCATGCAAATAAAAATGAGATATTTTCCTTTAAATTGAATAATTTACCATATTTATTATCGAAGAGACGATTTCATTTGTGAAAGTGCATCAGTAAAGTTTGAAAAATTACTTGAATAAAAGTGCGTAAATTCTCAAGAAATGTCAAGGGAAACGTCATTGAGGTAGCTTTTCTTAAATAAAGAAAGACTGATGAAAGCAAGTAAAAACTGTACCATAAAATGTTTGAAAAAACTTTTTAACCTTTTTTTATAAATACTTGTTTGAACCAATAAGGAATAATTCAATGCTATTTTTGAATAACAACCAAAGAGTTTATTGAAAAGGAATAAAAGCATGTCCTTTTATAAATTCCAAACATAATAAAATGAGGCTGTTTTTATTAAATTTTTCTTTTGTAACAACAATAAGCCTTTTTGTAATTGCAAGAGACAATCAGATCTCTCAGAGGAAGTGACAAACATATATTATCTATTTTTTTTTAAATTTATATTGAAATTTGGGTACATCAAGTTGGAACTTCAATTTAAGTAAGGGTTAAATTAAATGTTCCAATTTTTTTCTACAACTATTCCCTAAAATGATGGACAGGTAAGGTATTGAAAATCTTAGTTTTGTGTGTGGGAGGGTTTAACAAAATAACTCTTTAAACTGAATTTTTTGTACATTTGTTTAGACCAAATTACTCTTAATTTAAGTTGTCAGCTTAAGTTTGTTTCTTTAGGAAATGAATGAAAAAATGTTATTTTTTTCCATTTTTAATAAATTGTGGGTCGGTGTGATTCGTAACTTATTCATATTTAATTATTTTTTATATACTACTACCTTTTATATTCTTAATTTTTTATTAACTTTTGTATTTTTTAAATACCTTTAAAAACTATCAAATATACAATTCTTCTACAACCATATATCGCAAAAGTTTCCTACCCTTAAAATAATATTTATTAAAATTTTGAAACTTGCCCTTTTTTGGCGGTTGAAACCTTTGTCCTTTTAACATTCCCATGCTCATCTATACTAAAAATATCACAAACATTTTTTCATGTAGTTATTTATTTATTAAAAAAAAGTTGAAAACAAGAACAGAGAATACGATACACTATATTATAAATTCGTGATATTTCAAGTTTATTTTATTCTATTTTAAGAATAAAAGTCGAATTTCTGAAATGACTAGCTAAATCGATTTTGAAATATTATGTAATTTTTCATTTAGTGCCTCGCAATCACTTATTGATTTTAAGGAAAAGCTAATTTAAGCATAATAATTTTTATGCAAACACGATCTTATCAAACGTCATTTGGAAATGAAGGTTAATAAAATCTTCCCTCAGTGCAAACCACCCACGACAGCTTTTGAGTAGTTGATAAAAACTTGTATAAGTACCTCTCTCTCGGAACAATTTCCAGTTTATCTAGACATGAAACTGATTACGTTTCTACCATCCAACCACTCTTAAACAAACACTTCCTCTGAAACAAATAGTTACCACCATTTCCCAACTAAAAACTTTTATTTCTTTGAGAAAACAGTCAAACCTCCGTCCGCGATTCAAACTGCCAGAGAGCACACACATGATGGATTAAAACGCCTGAAACAATTCCCAGACGTAACAAAACAGTCAGACAGACAGAAAATGACGTTTTTAAAAGAGAGGCTGTCGCCGGTTTTTAGTGCGATGTCCGGCGCTATTTTAATATCGCGTTCTCGGTTATCGGTGAAATTTTCAGCCGCCGTCTGTGAGAAAAAGTGCCAAGTGATGAAGGGGTATAAGCGACTTTTTTATTTTGGGTAATAACATGCTTTTAGGAGAGTATTCCCGACTTAATTTTTCCCTCCGAAAGGAAAGATTGGATATCTAGGAGGAATAAAAACTTTTTTTCACAGTCGTATTCGTGGAATGCAGTTTTGGATGTTTCGTCCGGATCATTTATTTTAGATTTCGGTTGATGGGAAAATTGAATTTTTAAGGTTCTGTGAAAGTGAGAAATGTGTAAATGTGAAAATGGAAGGAGACTTTTTCGGAAAATACTAAGGTAATTATGCTGGTAGATAGGGAAGAATGTAATGAAAAATATTTCTAAAATTGAATAAGATACGTATATGGAAATAAGGTATTTTTAGAGTGAAATATCTGAACTGATTTTATAACAGTAGTATACCTCAGTTTATGAAACTGTAAAAATTAAAGAAGAATGAAAATATTTGACTGGAAGAGATAATATGCAGAGTTAAAATGCAGAATCAATTTTTATAAAGTAATTGTAATTTTATATTGTTTTCTTACGACCGTTTAAAAAACGTAATTAAGTGAGAAAATATTTAAGGAATACAATTATTTAATTAAAAATTAAATTCCAAATTAAATTACCTTCACATTCTCCACTATCAACTTAGAAATCATCATAATAAATAAATAAATTATGAAAACCCGTTATAATAATGAAATATTGAAATTTTGTACTAGGAAGATTTTTCTACGCTTCATTATTCTTATTGGTTATTTTCCCCTTCTTGAATGATTTAACTTTAATAGAGCTACTTAATGTTTTCAATAATATTATACCTCAAAGCCTATTTCGTTTCTTTCGTGAAAACTGATTGCTAATTAATATGTTATCCGGATATACTAATGAGTAATTATAATTATTTGCTCATATTTATTTAACCAATGGAAGATGGAAAATATTTTGCCAGAAAAAACTTAATAAACAAATTATTGAAAATAGAGGTAAGTGAAGTAATGATATCTGGAAGTAGTTTTCCACTTTGGTGTCCCGATTTCTCATTTGCACAGAAAATCTCACATATGAATCTTTCCAATGTAAAAAAAAAATAATATTCTCTAACTTTGATCTCCTTATATTAAGATTAAATTGGAGTTTCTGGAACATATTATTAGATTAAAAATACGATTCCTTAATTATTTTTTCGGGAAAAGTTTAACTTTAATTGATTTTAATCCAGACTATTTCTGACTAAATTCTCAGATAATCAGTTTCTAAATATTCACGCTGCAACAATTTAATTTTACATACATGGCTGCAAGGTATTTTTTGAAATGTCAATACAAATATTTCATTTAGTTAATTTGAATCTTAAATTATCTTCTTAAATCTTATTAAATCTTCTTGAATCTTAAATTAAATTATCTCATTAAAAATTTCACTTAATACTTTATGAATCATTATTTCGATAGTAACTGTAAAATTACCAAATTACATATTATACCAAGTTACAACTATAAAGTTATACTGCTGCCATAAAGATTGATGAATGATTTTCTTACATACGAATGTTAAGACCTGGAAGTTTTGCTGTTCTTTTTAAGTAGGTACCATGATTAAAGAATTAAATAGTGTTGTGATAATAAAAAAATTCTAGCAGATATCTTGTAGCATGATGAAGTTTTTACTGAAAATGTGCAAGTATCTCCCAACTATCGTTGCAGCCTTCAACAATAGTATTTCTTATATCGACGGTGAAGACGAGAAAAATCGTATCACCAAACTCCCAACTTTTCAGGAGAGCAAAAAAAACTGTTTTTGGGTGCATAGGTAGGTAGGTATACCAGAAATAAAAAACTCAATTTCAGAAAAATTGGAGATACGAGGTTTCTCGCCTTCACCATCAATAAGAATCGTAAAAGATTTCACACTTTAAAAGTATCACTTTTAAAACCAGGTTGGTGATTTAAATGATTGCTGGTGTGATTAAGTTACTGTATTTTAAAACATTATCTTTTCTTCGGAAAAATTCCAATTATGTTCCCCTTTGGAAATTAAAATAAAAGCGCTCTATCATAATTAATCATAAAAAATTCTTCATTTATACAAAACGGATGGTCGATAGCTATAAAAGCAATGGTTCTCGAGCTGTAAGTATAGTTGCTAACTGATTTTGTTAATACAGCTGAAACACATTTATAAACATGTTTTCGTAGAGTAGGAATTACACTTAAATTATCAAAGCCATAAAAATGATTGCTTATAAAAATTTATTATAAATAGTTGATTATTATTTTTACAGATAGTTTGCTTAAATCCTTCTACCTTTTTTACATTTAACTTTCCTCATCTGTAAAACGCCAAAAATAGATACACTAATTCAAACCGTAATAAAAGAACGACGAAATATGATATGAGCGTTGACTCATATCCACTAAAATGCCCCTACAAATAAGAACACATTTTACATTCCTATAAAAGGCCGATCGATAAGCAATGAAAAGACTTAGAGTAAGCTAGGGAATAATTCCATCGGAGTTGGAACTACTTGTGAAATGGAGAAAGAAGAGTGCATATGGTTAGGACTCTGTAAGTTTTATGTAGATACGAAAAACGAAACGCTGATGAAGGTTTCTTAAAAGGTTCTGCGACATGAAACAGATATTAGAACCATGAATGAAATAAGGCATGAATAAAAAAAACCCACAAGTTTGGAGAAAATTCCTTTTAAAGATTTAACCAATGCTCAACTTGGATGTTATCTACAAGGCTACAAATTGCATTAGCAATGTATTGCACTTGTATAATAGACACCATTTATGGATAAATTCAGATTGCCTAAAGGCGATATTTTTAAATATGACTATTCCAATTCTATTACAAAAATTTCAACTTAGAAGCCCAGTGTAATAGTGGTAGTGCATCTTGCTGCCACCCCACAGGCCCGAGACTGAACCTTATTCCGGGTTCGATAAGTAATTACTTGGGGAAACAAGGGGCTTTGTCTCAGTTGATTGTGACTATCAGTCACACGTTCTGTAACAGCTCTGCTTATGGCTTCACCCAGTGAGGCTGATTATACTAGAGTTTGAAGGTCTTACGATCTAGGTACTCCCTGAAGTATACCTTGTTTTTTTTAACTTATGATTTTTATTAATATCTTTTTATCTCCCTCAAAACTTTAAAATATCAAATAAAGATTAAATCTTAAGTTAGTTTTAAATACTTCGAATGTATAAAAACTACCATGTTACATATATTTACAGAAATAAAAATTAAATATTAATGGATTGGAGTTTTAAAAATTAATACATAATTTCGATTACATTTAAAATTAATACATTTCGATATTTTTTAAAAAAAATCCAGAAGCATTAAAATATGAATAAAAGATTTAATACAGTTTTATGGAAAAATATGAGTTTCACTTATTTAAAAATCTCTATTAAGCATTTATTGATGCATTTTCGACTTTCAGGGAGTTTAAAGAACTGTCGTTATAAATGACAAACCAAACGAGAAGATCTTTAATACCATAAGCTACAATGAAATTCCAAAGCTCTTATGAATTTAAAAAGCTCTTTGAAACCTTTTAGAATGAAATTGAAATACTGAAGATGACTGCATGATAAATATTAATGTATAAATAAAGATATGAAACGTTTCTTTCCACGAGAACATTAAGGGGTTATTCTTATAATGAATTTTTACTATTTGGTAGTTACAGATGACTTTATCTAATCCTCATAATGTTTTATTCCTTCACATTTTTAAGATATTGAAACAAAAAGCCACTTTGATCCTTTCAATCGTCTGAAAATGTATAGCTTATAAGCTTAAGCATATTTCTTTGTTACCTGATGTCACATCCCTTCAGTAATTTCTTTTCAGAATAATAAAAGTGGATTATGAGGGAAAAACTTTTTAGAAATACTAGAAACTAAAAGATATTCTAAGCTCATATCACTTCTACTTAAAATTCGAAGAATCGAAAGAAGGAAATGATAAGAAAAATTAAACCGTAAAATTTGTCAGTTGAGGAAATTTAAATCGCTTAGAAAATTATAAGTAGATGAGAGATGTCTATGAAATTTTTATGTTTATCAGATTTTGTTTAAATTTGTAGGATATATTCATACTTCATCCAATCACAATTCTAATTTTACAATTTTCGTGTTGTTTAATTTATTAACTCTTTAAAAGTGCATCAATGCGAAAGATCTTAATTTTTTTTTCTATGCAAAAAAGTTTCCACATAAAGGACTAAATCATTTTACTTTATGATTCGGTAGTCTAGATCTAGACAATACACAATGTGTACAACAAACATTGTTACGGACAAAAGATTGGCTCATCTTTAATCCATTAGGCAATCTACACATACAATGTTATCTACTCTCTTTCCCTCAAACGACAAGTTTGAGAAAATAACTTAATTTTTCTTTAGTCATCAACATCGGAATTTGTCATAATACGTTAGATTTACTTTACTGTGAGAAGATTATGATAATATAATGACAGTAAGTAATTTATAGTTAATAATGTGTACTTTATTACTTTTTCAATATATTTTCAGTATGTATATATTTTAAGAAGTTTATCTTAGCATTCATAACCAATGGATATCACGACTTGACTCTATGAAATTTCTATGTCAACGCCCCAAATGTAATTTGTCGTGCAGTATTCACCCTTAGAACAAAACATTGTTTAGTAGGTTGATATTGACGGTTTTGCATAATACCACATCATGTAAAAAGGAGTTATGTTTTTAGGTGGTAAAATCACAGAATAATATCTATTAATACGTGTTTGGATTGAAAACAAAAGGAACGTAAAATCATAAAGGTCCTATAAAATGTATTAAGCTAAGGATTTTCATGATAGTAGTTTAATACTAAGATTTTTGAAATAGAGCATTCGCACTTGACGTCACACTTGACGACGTGGAGGACAGGCAACAACGTTGCTAAGGCTGTTGTTCACCCGTTGCTACAGAGGTTGTTAGGGGCGGAGTCTTGTGATCGCAAATGCTCCAATAGAAGCATTCGCACATGACGTCACACTTGACGACGTGGATAGGCGTAAGGGACAGGCAAGAACGCTGCTAAGGTCTGAGTCAGTGATTGAAAATGCTCTATAAAGTCAATGACAATTTATGCCTAATAATGCATTGCAATACATCCAACAGTAAAAAAATATTAAGAAAAGAAAAGACTGAAGGGAATATAACGTTATTTTGTCTCTCTTCAAAATACTCGATACAAAATAGGAATAACTCACTTAATACTTTTTAGTATATACCTATAATAACGTATTATTTGTTCACCTACCATAAATAAATGTTAGTACATAAACTTGACGCAGCTTTCTTTCAATCAATAAAAATAAACCATAGCCGTTGGGGGATAAAGAAACAGACAACACTAAATGCAGTCACTAGATATAACAATATTTTTTCTTTTGAAAATTGACAGAAACCTCGTTTGGCCATCGTATCGCAAAGTAATATAAAGGAATGTACTCAAAACAAAGCTGTATTCTCTATGGGTCTGTCTATGGTATTGAAAATTAGGTTCTGTGCCAGGGGAGAGTCTACTCCTTCCTCTAAGGAAATTCCTGCAATTTATTTTGTAAAGTGTGTGACATATATCTACAATGGATATTTATTTCGATCTAAAGTGCGAAGAGTCGTGTTAAAATAAAAGATAGGATGGTAATAACTGAAAAATTATTATTACATCTTTAGATTTTTCACCATTACAATGCATTTTCATATGATTTTTTTTTAGATTTTAACATATATGTATATATAAGATATTGTGGATTATAATATGGTATAATCACACAAAGAAATTCATGCCCCCTACTTTTCCCTTTCTCTACTATGTTGCCTGTGCGCTTTCACTCCCTGGTTAAGACCAAATGGCCCTATAACATATTTATTGCTGTAACCTCGTATATGTACTTTGTTAGGATATAATAAAGCTCTCTTTTCACATTAAGTTCATTAAATTCTTAGGTTTTTTTTATTTCATTAAAATTTTAGTACTATGTGACAAAAATACTTTTTTTTTATCTTAAGCAGGGTACATTGCTATTGCATACTATTTATACCATAAATTTTTAATCAAAAGTTAAGTTTAGCTCATTTTACGCTATTTTGAAACATGAAAATAAGTATTAAAATATTCAAAAATGTACTATCGAAAATTACAGAATAAAATATTCATCTGATTGGATAATCAGGCTAGTAAAAAATTGAGAGCACATCGGTTTGTCAAAAATAACTGAGAATAAAAACTAAAACATAAGTACTAGTTGAATATTTTTAGTCAAATAATAAATAGAATTCTTAAATAGTTTTATATTTCCATCAGTTTAGTCAATAGTAAGTTACATTTAAGTATAAATAAGTAATTTTGAATACATAAAAGATGCGCAAAAAAGAGGAATAGGTTCTTTAAAGATGAAAAGAATTTCTTTCAATTGTAAGGATCCATAAGTATGACAACTTATTTCTTCCCATCAAATATAAAACCGACGAATCCTGGATTGAATTTTCGGCCAATTTTTATTCTTCTTCACACAATGGGCTGCTCTAAAGAAAAGAGAATTCGCCTTGGAAGTGAGTTTTATTTCCTCTAGAACTGTTGGGAACTCTAACTGTGCAATCCGTTCACTTTATATCCGATAAAATACAGATTGTCCAATATTTCTATATGTTCGAACCTTAGCAGAAATATCTTCATCTCTCGGTCAAGGTTAGCGGGAAAAAAATTAACGGTTTTATAAAAACGGCTAAGGGTTAATATTTAGTCTGTCATAAAGGTGATTTTTATTGATTTGAAATTAATAAAATTACATATATGATCTTTTTTTCAGATTGTTTTTTTCTTGTCTTTGACATCTTCTTTTTCGGAAACACTAATCCTGTTGGTTTTTGTGTATTACCTACCATTATAATTCAAATGGCCATCAATTCAAACACAAAGCAATGTAATTTATATGTTTTAATCTGTACTTTAAAGGATGTGTACGTTTTTTTTTACATTTAAAACGAGCATCCTTCTTAGTATACATTAGTGCTGAAAATTACTTCACTATTACTAATAGGTATGAGCCATGTAGCAGCCAGCGTCTGTATAAGAATAAAATTTCCCATTCTGTAAGTCAAATTGCTGATTCGATTCACATAACATTTATGGATTTACTTTAAATTTTTAAATTATTTTTAACCATAAAATAAAATGTTTCATTAAAGAGGGCTTTAAAATATTTTAAATTATATTAGTCCTTTCAATTTATGACACTTCTAGCTTTCAGGCATTCATAATATTGGCATTATACTTTGATTTGCCTTCTAATAACTTACATGTCCCAAGAAAGTATGGGGTATTTTAATCAATTCTTATTTACATCATACATTACCGTTCAGAATGCTTCAACATAAAAAAATTGACACACTAAATGTGTCTAGTTTGTAATATATATTGATTTCGATTTTTATTACGGCATTTTACTTTAACCCCCAGATATGCGGTAAATTTTCCAATACAGTAGTAAATCCTTTTTTTAGACATGCGTTATACGCTATAACATATCAATCCATTCCTTATTTTTTTTATTGTGTTAATTTCAATCTTTGTAAAAATGTTTGTAAATTACATTTGTATCGATTTTAATAAATAAGAAATTTTAACTTTCATGGTTATCTGAGTTACGTAGCATAGTTTTAGCAAGACTAAGATCATAATAAGCTTAGTTTAAACAAGGGAATTTCCAAAAATAACATGCCATCGAATAAACACCAAATAACCACCACCACAGCAATATTCAATAAATACTTCCATATTTCTCCTTGTAACTCCCATCTCCAATAATAACTAACAACATAAAACTATTTGTTTATCTTCCCAACTCCTCCAAACACAAAGTAAACCAAACTGCTTAACACTTACAGGACGTCCCACCAGGGGGACACTCATTTACATCGTTGAAAAGAGGAGGCCCGTCCATAATCACACCATAGATAAATCGCCTGATCCGTCTCCACAGAGAAATAAATCACCATCGCTTTATTTATCTTGTCTTTTTCGCTACGTGCCCCCTGCTAAGGACGCAGAGCTTTAGATGGCGCAGCAGATAATCCATCACTTTATCCATAAGAAAGGAGAGTCTCCAGTGTCTCGGGTACATTTGCGCCTTATCCTCTTTTTCGAGAGCAATTATGACAGCTTTCATTAGAAATTGGGTTGGTCCTGGAAGCTGTAACGTAGTTAGCGTTGCCCTTAATGTCAAAACTCTTGTGATAAGCTTATAGGAATTTTTCGAGACGCTGAGCTAGATTGTTCTGTATCATATTGCAGAAAATTTCGTGCTGATAATCAATCAATCTGTCTAGCTTAGAGGAAGCAGACTGAACGTTGCTGATCTAATCGCTTGGTAAGGTCTTGTGTTAAAAATCTATCTATCGGACAATCTCAGCCAGGATTATAAAAGTGATCCAACAATGAAGACAATAATCTATCATTTCAAAGGAAGGTATGGATTTCTTTCAACTTTTTCGAGGGGAAATTCGAGAAAAGAAAAATCGTCGATAAATCTAATCCATTAAAAATAGTTTTGGAATATCCTATATTAAAGGGATGCAACAATATGTTATGTACAAAACAACTGATCTTCTTCGCAATTCGTAACAAGTGTATACAAGGAAGCTCGGTTAAAACTGGGTTTTATAAATCAATATCAAAATTGTTTACTGGGAAAAATAGTTTTTATATAGGCTCCTTTTTTTCCATACTTTACTTTTGGTTTATCAGAAAACGTATAAATATCTGTTAGTAATACAAGTCTGAAAAAGAGTATTTGAAACAACAAGTATTGTAGTAAATATGTAAAAGGATTTATACTTTGCAGTATAAAGATCAATAATAAAGCCAACTGTTAACCTTAAAAGACAACAAAAGCAATGTTAAATTCCTGTGACAGTCAACCGATCGTTGCATTTACAAAAAACATAGATTATAGAATAAATATTAAAAAAAAAAATACTATTAATGTGAAAAAACAGACGTTTCATAAAACTTATTATGCATCTCTAAATGTTATCTACCTATAACTTAAAAAACTCTTGTTATTTTCCTTTTTATTTGAATTTTAAAACCTACACCATAAAATATAAGACGTCAAAGAAAGGCAATTCAACTTTATTTCATGCCATTATCTCTCACTATAACAGTTCTTAAAATTTTACGAGAAGTATTAAATGACCTTTAAAACAGTTTTAAACTTCTCACAAACAACTATATTTTATGTCAGAAGATCTTATGTGAATAGATACTTAAACTTCCTCTTATACAGATAAATGGGATCACGTGACATAGTTCGATGCCCTGACCTTTTACACATATGATGCATTTGGTTGCTTTTATTTATAAATTTTGGATAAGAAACATGAACTTATTGTTAAAAAGAGAATAAAAATATTCTATTAAATTAAAGTTTAAAGGTTAGTATAAAGTATAAAACATGCCAATCAAAATTAAGTCACCCTTATCCTAAAAAGTGCAAAAGGATTCTTTTAAAACGTCAATACAAATTTTTAATATGCGGTATATTTATGGCAGTTAATAAATTTTAAATGATGTATATTATAAGTTAAATAATGAATGAAGCCAAAATCAAATGTATAATTCATTTTAATATTCAACACAATAGCTGCTGTTAACAAAATTAATTATGGATATTATTTTTGGATAAAAGATATTTTAATCAAAGTTAGATGATATTGAAAGAAATAAAATTCTTACAGCTTTTAAAAAAGAGAAAAATCAACTCTGTTCCAATGTCAAAGATGTTACTATACCAATAGACATAGGCAGGGATTGTAAAACTCTTAGCCAGATTACTAAAAGATTTAAGATATTTGAGACAAATTTTAAAAATAATTTGCATGAATAATCAATAAAGTGCATCCTTTTCCAAAAGTTTAATTTATTTAATGAAATATTGCTGTTGTTTTTAAAAATTTAAAGTTTGAGTTTTCTGACACGTAATTTTCAGTTTGTGGAGCGTAAATTTATGAGATTCGATTGAAGGTGTATTGCGTGTTCATTATTAATTACATTTATCATTTTTTTCATATAAGTTATGCTTTTTGAAGAAATATACAAATAATATGCATGGTTTTGAAAATCACTTTAGTTATTTAATATTCCTATTGGAATGTTTATGGTACGAAAGATTCGAGAACTATCTCTATCACGCATTATTGTTGACGTTGTTCTTTACGCAAACAAATTTAAAAACTTAACTTACTAACGATATTAACTGGAGGTTTTGATAAATTTAAGAAGCTTACATCAGCAGTAGATACTTAAAATAAAGGTTGATTAACCAAATATTTATAATACTGGATATAAAGTATATATTTAAGTCAGTAATTCTATACCCAAGAATAATTTAAAGTTTTAAACTCATTGTAATCGCCTAACACTATAAAAATAGCAAAAGGTTTATAAAAATTGTAAATGAAATGGAATTTCTGACTTACTTTTTGACAGATATGCTGTATAAAATCTAAACTTCCAAGAAAAGTCACCAAGAATCACTTTTTGTTTCTTTCAGCTGTCATAAGGTGTGAATTTGAAAGGAATGGAACTCTCATTTCAAACATGCCAAGGGAGCGGTATTTCTACCATTTCGTTAGTTTATATATTTATGAAATTTTCACAATATTTTTTCTTATCCATCAATATGTAAATTTTTTTCCCAAATTAAAGAAAATAATGATAAATAATTAATGAAGAATTTTATACACAGGTGTACACTACATAAAGTAAACTAGACATTAAATTTTAAGGATAAGCAAGGTCAAAATAAATGCAAAAGTTCAGGAGGAAATTATTTTTTCATATCTTATGCACCATTGCTATTTCAGTAGCAAAGTAAGCTTTAATTATAAATTAGAGTTTATTAAAGTTCATTATTTGTATTTTGTGCAATAATTGTTGTAGAATTTGTTGGACGGTTAGGGACATCTAAGTTTAAATTTATCACATCTTTTATTTATAAAAATACTATGTGTTTAATACCTGCACGTTTACAATTTTGCACTATCTAAGATTTGATTTTGAAACTTGAGTATCAAAACTGCTCCGCCAAAAAACAAATTTATGCGGGAAATCACACAAGTTAAATATTTTGCTTTTATTAATATTTTAATATTAATATTTTAAAAGGATTACAAATTTAATGGAAACAAGAAAGTTTTTTGTAAAACATAAAAAGCAATTATCTAGAGGTAATTTTGAAACTAGGAAGTAACTATAAGGAACTATTCATTTTTACATCAATTGTGTAACAATTCAAAAACTGCTAAAATCCATAAAATAATGTTAATGTCACAATATATAATATTTTCTACACTTCCACATTCAAAGAAGGTCAAGGAAATCTAAAAATATAATGTATAAAATAGATAAAAAAAGAGCTTTAGTGCATGGGGATTTAAGTATTAATTTTATCCAAATACAGTAGAAAAAGCCTTCTCACTTACAAAAAATGGAGTTTATTTTATTTTTGACATGGAAAAGGACCGTCTCAAAGAAAACTAATCAGATCAAGAACTGTCTCTTTCAAAGATCTCAGATGTGCCGACTTGCTGAGACAAGATGTCTGGGGTATTCAAGGATACATGGGGAATTGGTAGTATTGCTTATACGTGAGGAGTAAATCTGATGACTCGTAACACGATGGATTTGAACTTAAATTAAATTTACTTCAAGGTTACCCCCCATATCTGCATTTATATATTGAATCTTTAAGAAAGTCTATTATTATTCGGTTCATGTATAGGAATGGTAGGCATTTGATAAGATGTCTATGCGTATATTTCCCAGTTCTTCCCTTTCTTTCAATATCAATCGACTTCATATTCTCATGTGTATTGCATTGTTACAGTTTCAATGTTATTTGCCAGAAGAAAAAGTTATTCTTTAAGAAACATTGTTTTTAATCCGTAGAACGTTCAAGTAAAGTATTTTCTCTAGGATGGATTCAAAATGTAAATTATATGAAAATATGAAATTTAGCTCTTTTTAAAGGTAAAACATGATAATGTTGCCATACTTAAACTTAGTCTTGAAGATGATCTAAGGATAATTTCTATTTCCATTTAGGAACTACAATTTAAAAAAAAAAAAATTTGGCAACCAATTTTTACACTTTGCATGGCTTAATTGAAGTAACACATAAAAGCGTTGAAGCGTTCTGTTGTAAGAATATTTAGGACGTTAAAACGACACTTAAGAAATAGTTTTTCGGTATAAAATGTTTTATGTCGCTAATTTTTCATATGTATGAATGTAAACATAGAAGACACAATGCAACTTTATTTCGTAATATGTATTTTAATCTGAAAAACCCCCTTCATTTCGTAAAAGGAGGAAGCTATATAAATATGGATTCAAATTTTACATATTTAAACATTATGAAATGTTTTCTGTTATTTACGAACTATTTGAGTATTTACTACCAGTTCGTGAAACGGAGCAATGACTCTTTACAATGTACGAGATAAAGTTGAAATTCCGATTCACAATGACTCCAGAAAAATACCGATAGCATAAATTAAAACTTGGCTCTGCAGATCGAACCAGACTCATCTTTTATTTAGAACCTCTAATTAATGTTTACTGTAATCAAGACTTTAACGGAAAAATTCGAGAGTTTCAAACCCTCTTTCACCAACCGATGCCAGATTGAGTCACGAAGGAAAGTTTAGGGGAAAAGAAAAATAGCCCTCAGATTGAAATCGTTTGAACAGAGGAACGTGTTTAATTGCCTGTATCTGGCATTCCAAATGAGAGCTGTCTGCCAAAACAGGAAGTAATTTGGACTTGTGTCTTGCTCTAGAGCTGGAATTCAACTTGTTCTAAGTAATTACTTGTAAGATTACGGCATCGCTATCGGTTTTACGTGTTTTTAAGATTAGTTCGAGCAAACCTAGAGATGTAAGAAAAGTCATTAAAAAAATAATTAATGAATCACGGTTTTTACTAGAAAGTGTGAATGTGTTAACATGTATTGTGGATTAAACTGTGTTTATAGAAACGCTTAAGTTGTAATGGTTAGTTATCCTCCAAGCCACAAGTAAAAATATAAACCTTTTAATTGAAATAGTATTAAAATATATTGCTTAATGGTACTTTTTATTTAGGGGGGGGTATTTCTTACATCAAATAGATAAGTCAAGGGCAGTGTGATTCAATTTTTAACACTCTTAATCTTTTTAAATGGAGTCTCAATTGATTTCTACATGTGTAATTGATTTCTGCGGAAAATTATATTTTCACACAGCCAAATTAAAAAAAATCTTATTCATCTTCATTAAAATTAGTTTACAAAATGCTGAAATAGTATTAATTTCTGTCTATCCACAACAATTACACAAATTTTCTATTTTTTTAAATATATGTATTTTAACACTTTAAATGCGTATTCTTAATATTTTAGGCAATTGTGAAGATTGTTTTCCATAAATTTAATTATGACTTTGAAAAATATTATAGTTCTTTAGAAATAAATTGTTATAAATCAGATCCTATTGAATCTTTATAAGCAAAAGTAAATGATTTTATCAAAAGTCAAGAAAGTTACCATAACATTTCATATACAACAAGAATACCATCCTTTAAATTTTTAAATGCGATGAAGATGTTATAAAATCCCAAGATTTCAGCTAACTTCATTTAACCCTCACTCTAGAGCGAACACAAAACCAACCCTAAGTTGAAAAACAAACCATAAAATCCGCAGCAAAACACAGATTTTTTTTTTCTTCTTTGAGTGTTTTACGGAGGGGAAAAAGTTTGAGTAAGTAATAAAAAGAGATAGCCCTTCGAGGTAAATGAAGCATTTGATTCTGGCCAAGACATGAAGTAGTTTGTCTACGGTCATAAACGTCTGTAGGCGTCTGGTTTTCCTTGACCCCTCATGATACATCGCAGAAACTCCAGACCAGCCCTAAGTAAAAGCGCTTTAGCTAAACATTTGGCTATTGCTCTTTTCATACCAAATATAATCTGCCATGGGGAAAATTAGTTACTAAGTCCGACACGGATGTAATATTTTGTGTTGATGTTAGAAGGATATTTGCATTTAATTTTATCTGCTTTCGAGTTTAGAGAAAACATTTTTACTGAAATCTTTCAGTTTTCACTTGCCTGTTGTTTAACGGAATAAAAGTCATACTTTGTCTATCATAGAGATGTAAAATTCTCGGTAATAACCTTTTGGAGAATATTCTTGAGAATATTCTCCAAGAGGAGAATTTTCGAGAATATTCTCCTAGAAGCTACTAAAATATTTTTTTTTTGGAAAAAAAATATGAGGTATATATTAACTTCAAGTTAGAAGAATATTAAAGGTTTTACAATGAGAAGTCACCATAAATAAAAGAAAGCCAAATTAAATTAAAAAATATTTTAAAATCACTATTTAATTGATAAGACAATATGTTTGATGGGTAAAGCAGAGTAAGCCAGTTACATTCTATTAACTCAAGATTTTCCAACTGTTAAATAGCGTTTTTTGAAATAAAGTATGTATATACAAGAAATGCTTTTCTGGAAATTATTTTGTGGAATCTTAATGAGAATATTCTCATGAAGAAAAAAATGATGAGATGCTCGTAAAATTATACTTACAGTGAATGAAAATTTGAAGATTTAATTATTTCAGGAACACAAGTAATATATAAATTTAAGTGTAACTTTGAAAATATTCTCATAAAGGAAAATATTAATGAATCTGAACTAAAATTATGCAAATAAAAAGTTTAGACAAACTGTTCATTCATAAATAATTTTTAAGTAGAAAGTAAATTAAACTTCTTCTGAATAATACTCAGTAATTTAGAGTTCTTTGAGAATATTCTCATGATAAATTATTTTCTGTAAAATAAATATTATAAAATTATTTCAAATATTTTTCTCAACAGATAATTATAATGTGATATCCCCTTCTTTTAAGAATATTCTCCTAATTTTTCAAAGTTCCATCAAAAATTTAGCTAAAGTCAGGTTTTAAAGGTCCTTCAGTTTAACAACTATTGGTATAACCTTTGCTTTTAACAACTATAGAAAAAGAATATAGACTCATCTTTTAATTGTATGAGTATTTTCTCCCAGTAAAACTTGTTTATAATATTTTTAAAAATATTTATTTTGTATTAAATAAAATTTACTTATTTAAAAAAATCTTGCAAAATAATGAAATTACAGTTCAGAGAATATTCTCTAAACTGTAGGGTGACTTTTAAATGGTACGTTTCATTGAATTTGTTATTATTTTCAGGTTTCTAACACTAATACTACATGACCATTTCATATTATCAAACATTTTTACATTTATTTCCATTTATAAATAAAAAAATAGAATATTCTCGATTATTCTCAAAATTCTCGGCCCTGGAGAATATTCTCAGAATATTCTCGTTCTCTGAGAATATTCTCCGGAGAATATTCTCGACTCACATCTCTAGTCTATCATGACACTAAAGTAAAATTAATGAAAAATTCTATTCAATAATTTTAAAATGAATATTAACGTTAGAAGGGGTTAAAGAAATTTTTTAAACATGTTAATAAAAAAGTTTTGTCACGTCAAGAGTCGTTGAATTGTTAATGTAGTTTCAGTTGTAAAAAATACGAAAGAAAGGTTCATGAAATAAAACTCTATAATTTAATCATGATATAATATCAGTAACATTTAGGTTATATTATCCCACTTTATTCCACGCTGTTATGAAATTTAAAAGTTTTTATACTAAAATGAAAATTGCAAAGTATTAGTAGGATATTATTTTTACTGCTTTCAATATTTTTCAAACTAATTACGTTCTTTAGGCTTAGAGGCTATTATTCAGTCCATTAGATTCATGTACCAATTTTCATGAATCAATTTTCGTTTTAATGCTTGATTTTGGTACAATAAAGTATGCGTATCTACCAGAATAAAGTCAGCATGAAACCGTTTTTTCGATATTCAAGAATCAAATGATTGTAACAATGTTTACGAAACAAAACCCAATTATTACGAATAAACCCAGATATACCTAACAACTTGTTATTTTTTATGTAGTTTGTATCGCGCTTTACACTGATACCACGGCTTACTATACATATACAAGCTAGCCGAGTTTTGAATAATGAAAACCATTTGACAACTTTTCCCGCTAGGATCACCTCATACCCTACCTATAAAGTACCACACGTAACGTATTGTATATATTTAGTTCTTAGCCAGATGTCAGCTATTGCCATCTATATTTTTTATGATTTCCGTATCTCGGCTAGCCTGTATTGTATCTAGTAAGCCGTGCTGATACCATACAAGAGAAATATAACTTTCATTTCTACCAAAAAAAAATTAATTCTTAAAAATGTGTTTCAAATTTGGTTACATGTTATCGTTAAAATAATTGAAAAACCTGTATCAAACCCAGAAAAATGCCCAGAAAATCAGGAGGTCGGGATTAAGAACAAGAAAAGAGGTCAACCTCATTAACAGAGAATTCGACTGTCATTTTCAATGAAATAAAACAATTTCGCAACAAATCCTTAAAATATGTTAAGAAATTCTTCCTCGAGTATTTATTTAGATGAACTAGAGTACATCTAGGTAAAAAAAGTGTCTCAAACAGACCTAATTACCTCACCTTATCATAATCAACAAAGTTTTAAACCATCTCCCTCTCTCACACAAGAAAAAAACTCAACAAAAACCTCTCATATCTACTTTCAATTAAGAAATTAAACATGCAAATACCCCTTCCACCAACTTCACCACGCCAAAAAAAAATCGCCAATTAATTACCCTCGCTAACCCCTCACTCAAAATGCACAAACTTCCAAATAATTAGTTCCAATAAGCCCAAAAGAAATCCCCACAAAAAAAAATCCGTTTTTTCCCCAGTCCCGTTATCAAGAGAGCAATGCCCTGAGCCACGGGATAAATGTTGCACTAATCAGGATTTATATGCAGTAATCAAAAGAGGCCCGGTTGAATTGGATTAGGCCCGGCTGGTGCTCCGCAGGTTGTTGTGGGCGGGGGGGGGTAATCACCGAGAGTGCGTTTTTGGAGGGGAAGTTGGGACACATTCTCTTTGACGATACTGTTGTTTGTTTTTTTCTTCAGTGAACCAACTCGTTGTGTTGATTTGGTGATGGGAGTATTTATGGGGGAGAATAGTGGGTGTTTGTGTGGATTGTGTGTGAAGGGAAAGATGTGGGAATGTTGAGATTTTATTGTGAGGGAAACGGGTGTTTTTGAATTGAGAATAAATAAAAGAACTGGAATGATATACATAGGAGTGGCAGAAAGAGATGTGGGAATGAAATGTTGAGATTACGGAGAAAAGGCCGAAGCACGGCTTACTAGATACTATACAGGCTAGCCGAGTTTTAAGTAATGAAAACCATTTGACAACATTTACCGCTAGGATCGCCACAAGTCTTACCTATACCGACCAAGCAGTTGGATTGATATAGTGCAATAGAATAACACTGACAAATAAGAAAAAATAAAGGCGTGTTTTCATGACGTAAACTTCTGATTGTCGGCCATACATTATTGGCTGAGATGAATTTTTGAGCCATTAAGCCCCGCCTTCAACTCTGTGGATTTGCTTTGCCAGTTTGTCAGCTATTGCCATCTGGATTTTTAATGATTTCCGTATCTCGGCTAGCGTGTATAGTATCTAGTAAGCCGTGGCCAAAGAAAGAGCCCAAAACGCTATTTTAAAATCCAATCGTATGGTAAAGGGCAGTACTGAAACTGTCAATCATAGCTGTGATTGATAGATGATAGGCCAAACGATTTTGGTTGTCACCAGCTGTGATTGGTTTTGATGTGCTCATTCAATCTGTCCATTTAGAGGGCTATTAGAGGATGATCAAGCTTCTTTTTCTCCGCCTCCTGAGCTCCGATCACAAGGCATACCCCTTGTTTTTTTCGATTTCCAGTATCGCCAATGCCGGACCCTTTTTTCTGATACTCTGTGGTTGAGATTGTATTGTAAACAAAATTGATGTTTTGAATTGGAAATTATGTTCAGAACTTGAATAATAGATCAGTGCGAGGGTAAGATGAGAAAATGTTTAGATTTTACTGTAAGTGAATCGGATATTTTAAATTGAGAATATTTTGAATTGAAGAAAGGTATGTTCAGAAATGAAATAATAGATAATGACGGATAGGTACGGAAATCCTGAGATTTTACTTAAAGTCAAATGAATGTTTAGAATTCAAAATATTTATATATTCAATACTGAAATATGTAATAGTTTCGTGTTAAAAATGAAAATGATTGAATCAGGATGTTATGGAGTGTGGATTTAAAAAAGGGTAAATCCACTTCCACTAGTTGCGGGGTGTTAACAGTTATTTCGTTTGACTCCTAAAATTAATTTTAGTACAATTGAAATTAAAAATAAAACGACAATTGAGAGTGAGACTAAAAAAGTAGCATAATTTAAAATATATTTAAGATGTTTGAAGTCAACGTGTATATCGTTCTTTTTGAAAACGAAAAACATGAAACAATGTTTCACCAAATGAAAACAGATTCTTTAACTAAAATATCAAACTTTGAATAAATATTTTTTGGAAGAATAAGAATTGCTAATTAAATAAATTATAAAGCTAAGAAGAAAAAACTAGACAACATCTATACTAGGGTTTTTTAATACAGAAAATAGTTAAATGAAAACTCCTGACAAAATGTAAAGTAAAAACCTAAATTTGTTAAAACATTATCTTCTTTAAGCACCCCTTAATTGGTTCCTTTATTTTGCGGGTAAAAGTAGTTTCACTATGTTAATGAGTCTAGAAATAAATTTTCTCTTGTTATAAATGTTTTTATCCAATCATCTAGGTGTTTTTTTAACGAGATGCAATACATCCTCGGAATAAAACCTTGGAATTAAGTATTAGATTTTTCAGAGCACACCTAAAAGTATAAACAGAAATTTCATTAACCATTGGACATTTTTTTGGTAATTAAAAGTAGTTTTATACAACGCCTTAAATATCTTTAAAACATTTCTATGGAAAGTTTTAGGATCGTACTGAATATATATTTGAAAAAGTCTTAAATTTATAAAAAAAAATTAATTATACTATGAGTTATGTCAGATTTGTTTTAACTAGAATAGTTAGAATGACAACATTAATTAATTAGGTATATGGGTGTTACTGTTACCAGCGTGTTTCTCAAACTGCTGTAAAAACCTAGGGAATGCATAGAATTAACTGAATGATGCAGAGGAATTTAAAGATATCTTAACTTTCCTCAAATAATTTAACTTAAGCAGAAATTCTTGCATGGAAATCAACTTAAGATAAAATTATAAACAGGAATTACAACAAGTACTAAGCTTCCAGAAAATATTCCTTAAAATAAGGTATAATTTTCTAAAAATGAATTAAAAATTAGTTGAAAGTCTTTCTCTGTCCCCTTTTCATACGCATGTTTAGTAAATTTTTCTTTCATATTTTCTAATTTCACAGATTGGGTCTGGTAGTTAATATTCTATTGCCTTTTAACAACTTCAAAATATGAAAAAACAAAAAACATCATTCTTTAATATTCTATTTATTATCTATTTAAATATCAATACTAATACTTAATAAATTTTAAAATATTTAATTTCCATTTCAAATTCGAACTTAATAAATTTTAAATCTTAAACAAAAGATATATGTTAAAGGACGAGGTGTCCTTTGTAAGAATTTATAGAAAATTCATTACTTTAAAAAGTAATGAAATTTAATTTCCTTAGTTTTCCTTGAATGTCTTTGGTCTTTTTTTAGTAATTGTAGATGTAATTAGTTTAATGTATTACTACCTACTACCCATTATTTATGTAGATTAAGGAAAACAATATTTTTTGTTTTGAAATGAATAGTATTTAAAATGAAGAATGACGTAAACGTGAAATTTTAAATTATAGACTAAATAAAGGTTAATTTAGCAATAAATTATAATATTTTTTTAAGTTTATCAAATCAAAAGCGAAAGGAAAAAAAATCCATAATTATAATTTATTAAAAAAGGAGAAGTCTTTATTGAATAACTATTCAATTTTTTCATTTTAAAAAACCTTAGAATCATTAAAAATTTAATCAATTTAAGTTTACCGGGTGAGAGGGCCAACAATATTTTATCTGATTTAAGTAATTTAAAACGAATTAAAATGCTTATTCAAATAATTTGGACTGCCAAATAAAAAAACAATTAAATAAATTCTCAACACTGATTTAATTATTCTAAACAATCAAAAGACCGGTGACTGCTTATAATTTAAAACAGGTATATCTAAAATATATCTACATAAAAGCTAAAATATCTTTTGAAAATTTAATGTTGTTACTCTATAATTAAACAATTTCAAGCCATTCTAAAATTAAAGGGCAGACTTTTAATCCTTCTTGAAACTTGTGCCTCAAGGTACCATTAAATATTCTTAAAAGCAGCCACTTGAGATCATTGAACTGCTGATTATTGAACTAAGTGGTTGTGCATGGGAATATCGTGTTTACACATAATCAAAGTGCTTTAAAGGTGATAAGTAGGTGCTGCACTCAGTGAAGCTATGCCTGATGTTAATGATTTACATGTAAGTGAGTTTGGAAAAGGAATTTAAGGCTATGATTTCATGTTTTAAAATGAATTGGTGATTCTGAGAAACATTCACATTGACATGTTTCCTTTTTAGTGAAAGTAGATTATTTTATTAATTGCTTCTCTAATTACTAAGTATTCACTAATTAGTGTCAGTTGTAATTTAAAGCTATTCTTTGATTTAAATTTTGTTAAAAGTATTTAAAGTTTTATTTGTGAGTAAAAATTGGATAAGCATGAACGAAATATAATTTCATATAATTTCGGGTGTATGTTGTTGCATCAAACAAAATTTTCCTTATGAATAAAACAATTTTTCGACTGGGAAAGAAAATATCCGCAATTCTTACCTTAACTTTCTAAGTACTTATCGTTAAGAAATATTTTTCAGCCAAGTAATTTATACTTATATAAAACCTAACACAATTTTAGGATCCATAAAGTTTAACTATACTTCCAAACAAAATAAATATGTTTGAATAACGAAGTATTAAAACGAGCCTTATAATACTTTCTAACACCAATCTCTGTTAAAACTTTTATCGTTATAAGGATCATCTCTAAATCCTTACGCAAAATACATATTTTTAAAATTTTTACTGATTATCAAATACGATAAGGATGATTGAATGGATAGATCAAAGATTGTTTTAAAACAAAACTTATCTCTTCCATATATTAAATTAAGAGCAACACTTTTTATTAGTTATTAGCTGTTATTATAAATAGTAATATCAAACCCTTACAAGTTTTTTGTATGCATTCAATTAAAAGTTTGAAATATTCTTTAAAAATAATTATTAAGCATACTATAATTCTAAATGTTTATAAAAAACACTTCTGAAAAGTCTTATAATGCTTCCGGCAAAATTATTCAATCTTTTTGCATAGAGTAAATATAAACATAACATAAGGATGATATTTAAAGTGTTATTTATGCATAAAAAAAACACACACATGATTGTTAATTTATGTTAAGAAAATATAAACTGATTTGGGGAATATATTTTTATAGTTTTTTTAGTTAGTCAAGATGAAAATGTAAATTACAAAAGGAAAACCACCCCAAAATATGCTGAATACAAAATATTGTTCAAACATAATTATCAAGCATTCCACGTATCTAAACATTATGAAAAAAAAGTTTTAAAGCCTAGTAAAGATAAATATCCATACAATTTATAAAACGCGAACGGAATAAAAAATACTATTTAATGCATCTAAAATGAGCACTCATATGAATTTTTAATACTCTTTTATAGTATTCCTTGCACAAAAACCCAAATATTTATGTTTCATAATACTCTTTAACACCCACTCAGTATTCCAACGCATTAACAAACAAAAAAAATCTTCTAGGATCAAATTAACGCATAAATAGAAATATTCGATGGTCTCCTGAAATCTTTTCAAAACCTTCCGCAATCGGTAATTTAAGGGTAGTTTACTACCTAATTAAATTAAGCAAATTCGGATATCTTTTAAATTTAGAGTACTAGTAGATAGCCGAATGCCGCATTTTGCTTTTATCTCTCTACGTGATTTTCTCAGTATTGCAGTTACTGTATAGCGACGAATGTGTTGTAATTGGGTAGTGACTTGAATTAACTAGTGTTCGCAGTTCCATTAGCTGAATCTTTAAGGATTGAATGGATGTCTGGAGAATACCTAGTCCCGATCGCTTTAATGTGCTAATTTTGAGTGGAGTTAGTTTTGCTGAGCTTTATTTCTAATTATCTGTCCCTAACGTTAAGCGTTAATGCGTTATGTGGGTAACCGGATGCGATATTTTGTTTATTTATCACTTTAACTTTAAAACAGTTTACCTAAATAAAATTGAAACTTGGATGTTATTTCAGAAATTATTGAAACTTTGTTCTCTCGATATAGTAAATGTCGAAGATTTTTTTTTCTTTGTCATCAAATGATAGCTATTTAATTTATTATTATTATTATTATTATTATTATTATTATTATTACTATTATTATTGTAATTATATTATCACTGAAGCTCATACTATGTTAGATTACTTCCCAGTTTCTTTTCACGTTATCCGGTTTTACTTTTAGTTTTTTTCAATCGAAAAGTGCGTGTGGTAATCTAATAAAAGATAGAAAAAAATAAATTTATATTGAAAATATAGTATTTCATTTAATCTTTCATTCTGCTGGGAAGTTCTCATAAATTCCTTAAAAAGAATTTCAGAGTAAAAAAATAAAAGCTACACTTTACTTATTATATGCTTCAAATCTTCCATCGCAAACTTTCAAGTAAAAAGTTTATTTTGTTAACAACTCTTCGAAGTCCTTAAATAAAGCAGCTAAAAAAGAAAAGGCAGACCATTTTTAGAATGCACCAGGATGTGTTTACACTTATGACTGTAAGTATGATAATCTGTAAACTCCCTGTTTGTTACAGCCTATCAAATTTAAATATTTACATTCTATAATAGGCTATGAGTTTTATGTATGTTTCTCCGAAATTGAGCAAGATTTCAGTTTTGATATAAAGTTCTGAATTTTATCCATTCTAAACACATATATTATATTATTGTTACTAAAATAAAGTAGCAGGTACTGTATAAAGGCTATTATAAAAGTAAAAATAGTAATAAATATAAAAAATAGTAATCGTAAAAAGTAGATTTCTAAAAGAAATAAATACGCATGCTATTTTTGTATTGATGCAGTTAAAGTCTATTGAAATATTACAAACTTTTTATGTAAAATTTTAATGAAATAATTATACTTTGTCATAAGGTCAAAAAATTAAATTAATACTCGGTCTATTTTGTGTGATTCAACTCCTTCTGTAATAAGTTTAGTTACTGCATTTCAGATTTGCTTTTTATTTAATTTGTTCGAAAAAAATCGGAATACAATGTCCAGACCACAAATCTCTAAATGTGAAAACACAATTTTGACCTACTTTCTATGATGGATAATGCTGTATGTGTCATGGAAATGAAAAATGATTTCGGCATGCATTGGATTTCATTTGATTCTATTTTTAAGAAAAGAACATTAAACCAGTGGACCAACTCTAAAAATATTGTTAATCAACTGTTGTTTTAATGTAATAAATTAGTTTGTGCAATTTTTATAAAAGTATTCCTCCTTCAGTAGATATAAATTTTAAATTATAATATGTTCCATTTAATAATAGTGTTTTATTCAAATGGTCGTGAAACCTTACATATTCAATGATAGATGTACTTAAAGTGTAGGATTACAAATACCAACAAAAATATCAACTAGAAACTGTTTTCCTTAAAGTATTTTAAGAAATACTTATTTAAATTCTAAGCTAAAATCGTTATACGTAATAGGTTGTATAGGTAAAAAATGTAGCAAAAGTTAAGCCCGAAAAACGGATATTTATAACAGTTACAAGCAGACCATTTTAAATGCGTATGCATATAATAGTAAACACATAGAGAGGAAAGTTATAGTTCCTCTTTCTCAAGCCTGTAAATATCAATAAAGTGTCCCTGGTGGTACTAAATTGGCTTCTTCGTCACAAAAGATTGTATTCCACTTTAAAAGCACTTATCGTAAATCGTGAGGAGTAATTAAGATTATTTTCCTCTGAAACCCTACGAAGTTATCGCTAGCACCACAAACTGTAAAAGAATATTTGAAAAGACCATGCCCTTCAGTGCCAAATACTCCAGAATCCTTAATCCTAGAGACTTAGAACTCTGAGAAACACTTTTGGGCTAAATAATATTCTTATGGAAACGGTTTTTAGTTTTCCTTATACTGCTTGTTATACATGGTATTATTACATAATTAGAATAATTTGAACATTTGCTGGTGTTGGTGCATATCCTTAAGACTGTTCCATGAATATAAATCAAAAAGGAAATCAAAGTATTCAGGTGATTTCTGATTAATGTAAACTATGTTAATATATTGTTTCTGGTTTATTCAAATTGCTTTAAAGGTTAGATGGTCTTTAATTTACCTACAGATTTTTTTTTTTTGCTTCAAAGTTTAAGGGTTTCAAAAGATACTTTTAAAGTATAATAACAAAACAAACAAACACAAAAACAAATTACAAAATTTAAAGAAGAATCACAATAGTTTACACATAATTAAAAAAGAAAAAAGACAGTTGTAAATACATCCCAAAGGAGCCACAGCTCGTCCATGAGTTCACAGATTTCCAGGTTTTATGAGTTTTTAACTTATAACAAAACAAAAGAAAAAAATATATTTATATACACATATACAAAAGCAAGATAAAAAAAAGAAAAAGAAAAGGGGGACTTTGGCTGGCTAAAGGAGTTTGTTTAGTAAAAGTATTTGTTAAATCGAGTTTTATGTTAACCTGACTGATTTAAAATATTTCCTCTGTATTTATATTATATATAATAAAGGAAATGCAAAGTTTTTTTAAAATAACGGATATTAGATTCCGATTGGATTTCATTTGGTAGTTAGTAATAAGTATTCAATTTTAAATATAGTATACATATCAATGTACATACAGTTTTAAGCTGCTGTCAATAATTGGGTGTTTGAAAAGAATTAGAATGTACAGGCTAATTGCTGTTCTCTTTCACGTTCATTTCTTGAAAGATGAATTTTGATACATACTATAAAGCTGATAAAACAGATGTTCATTTTTAAGTACAAATAACACTCATCATAGAAGCATTGAATTTGAAACCTTTCATCACTAAAATGTATCAGAAGAATTTTTATTTTATAACATGCAATTATTAATTACATTAATAATTACTTATTATAATTTAATATAAAAAAATTTCATAAATTAAGATATTTATTTGAGTGAACTGTTTCATGGAGAAGACATACGATACAAAATAAAAAATATTTCTAATCAAAATATCCAGCTCTTTACAAACGGAAATTAAAAGTGATATTCAACTTTCCTAATTAGGTCTCACAACTCCATAACTGAGATCTACATCTTTGCATAATTCAGTCACTCCTCTGTTTCCACATTATTCTTTCTTGACTTATAAAGCTATTAAAAACACGGATAAAATAATCAGGTACGGTTAAGAATCAGTATAATGTACGGCTTTCCTAAGTGACGCTAATTTTACGGTCAATTCGCTCTGTTAGCCGAACTCATGAATTTATATATTAGGAAAATGGATTGTCATGGATATTTTCTTGTGCAGAGTTTATTTTATACAAAGCTTATTTTGAAACTCAGGATTTGTTTTTGAGATTTAAAGGATTTTAACGGTGTGAGAGGGATCCTAGTGATAAGAATTACATTTATTTTTAACTTAAACTTTCGAAATTTTAATACTATTAAATTATTAGCATCATTCGGTTCATAAGAATTATAAAAATGTTAAGAAGAGGCCAGCATAAATGACGTAAGAAAGGCTGGTCAAAATATGTTAACCTAAATTACCGTAAGCCAAAAGATTATTTAAAATTCAGTAATATTTGTTCATGATAGAGTGAGAAATTATAAATAACTGAATAATAGAGAAAAAAAAATAATCACATTTTGTTTGACCCTCCTTTCCCCTACAGTTTTTTTATAATTTCTTTCAGTTACTTTATACGTAACCTGCAAACTGAAAATATCAACTTTTTTACAATAGTATGAAAATCTATATATATTTGCAAAATAAATGTGAATTTCATTTAAGCTGGCACGATACCCACGGGCCTTATATTGTGCAGGCTTTCCTTATGTGAGTAAAATTTAACAATTAAACATTTCTTTACTTTTAAACCGTTTTATACTTAAAACAATACCTGTACTTTATAGGTAAACTGTCATTTTATGTTATATCATCATGTTGAATACTAAAATTTAGTTCGAAATAGCGAGATTTAATGGCATATTTATGTTTAAAAGTAATAAAGACGCCGTTTTAAAATCCAAGGCATTCATAAGTGCGTAAGTTATTTGCTAAAAGTATATATTTTAAGATTTGTTAAATAAAGAACTAAAACCTTCTCTCCTTTATAGTGATACTTTTATACTCAATAAAACATCTATCAACATGAGTTGAAATCAACATGCATTGAAATAAACATAGGGGCTGTTCAAATATTACGTAAGCATACACAATGTTTAGCTATATGCCTATAAAAAGTGTTACCATTTATTTTTTGTAGAGTTTTGAAAGTATTTATGCCAGAAAAGAGAGATTTAAAAAAATGCAGTGTTTATAACATCTTACGTAAGCATCACTCATACCCCTCCCCCCTTTTCAGGAAAAATAAGCAAAGCGCAAACCCCCTCCCCCTTAGGTGCTTACGTAATATTTGAACAGTCCCTAAGGTGTAAGTAACACTAACTTAAATTTGAAATAGAGATATTTTATACCTTAAAGTTTAAATGCTTATTTGTCCTTTAAAATGTTAGTGTCAGATTCCTGTAATCCCAATCATCTGCAAAACAAAACATCTACCTTGCTTACGTAATATGTGAACGGCCCACAGGCAAATATGCCTTCTTCTTATTATTATAATTACATACGTATATTGGCCATATTTTAGAATTTTCTTGCTAACACAACCCTTTTATTTTGTGAGCTCTTCAAAAGCTATAGTAAGTGTACGGTTGGGAAACAAACATTCCCAATCCAGCGAATTACTTCTCATAAATCTATCCTTTCATTTCCTTCTTTGACAGTCTATTTGAGTAAGTGGCACTAAGTGGCCAACAATCAGGGGAATTTATCTTACTTAGATTACGGCATCAATATATTAGACCAAGAAAATACTCATTGCAAAACCAGTAGGTAATGCTTACTTTTCCAAAGAAAATGACTGTATTTGTTATTTAGGGCAACCAATACTATATAAATAGATAGTTTGCGTTAGATAAAACTAATGTTTTGTAAATATTTTGTAGTTGTGCCTTTTACAACCTACCGAAAATATGGCTTCTCATAAATCAGTTTAAATTCAAATACCAAAAATGATGTAGTGTGATTTTAAAATAGTCTAAATGCCAAACTGTTTATTGGATTTTCTTATGGCCATAACTGAAAGGATCTCAAAGGATTTAATAGGAAAATAACATATTGAGATTTTGTTGTACCGATGCAATTCATCCATAAAGTAAATCACATTTCATTTCCGTTAAAAACATTTAGATTTTCTATAATTGTATCTGAACATAATGTTTTATTTTTATTTTATTTTATTTTATTTTTTTATTTTTATTTATATCAATTTTACACTTCACAGTTAAGAAAAATTTGTTTTTAAAATAATTTTTTAATTTCGATAATGAAACTTGATCACTCTTTATTCACTTCAAAATTTTTTATTTATTTTATAAATAGAATGCTTAAATGGATACGACTTTATAACATGTATCACTTGAAAAGATGCTAATGAAGCTTTATTTAATTCAAACTACTTACAAAACTTATTTTAGTGGAGTGTTAATTAATTTCGTCAGTCATACTTTTAGTTTGTAGTTGGGTGAAATGTTTGGGGGGGGGGTAGAATATTATTTATTTTATGCGAAATGTTTCATAGTTTTAAAGAATAATTCATTGTAATTTTAAAATAAATAATGCTATAATTCAAAATAATGCAATTCGTAAGAATATAATTAAGTTATTCAATTATAATTAATCTCAATTTAACTGTGTGTTTCAATAGTACTTTATTAAAAAAACTATATATAAAAGTTATTTTAATTTCAGTTAATTCAATTAGTTTTAAAAGGTTTCTGGAATCTAAAAAAAGTAGCAAATTTTCCTTCAACTATTTAACATTTATTGTTAGAAAGTATTGATACCTATGTCTGAAAAATACATTTTTTTTTTAAGAATGGTTATTAACTAGAAGAAACGTTCGCCGGGCCTGTCAGGTCCGGTAGACAGTTTACCCCCTAAATGAGCATTACATGTAAAACTTTTATGAAACCAAGTGAATAACCTAAAATTTATTCTTTAAGAGGCTTTAGAAATAATATCAAGAAAAGTAATTTTCAACAAGAATAAGTATTACACTTTGAATCAAATAGGGCAGATATTACTCTGTATTTTTGAATATTATACTAAAAATCGTAAAAAACCGTGACACAAAATATTTTAGGTAACTTTACTATGAGGTTTGGGAAACAGTATAAATATTTAAATGATAAAAGGAAAATCATATCCCAGACAAAGTCAAAAAGTAGCAATCGTCTTCATCCACCCAACTTTTAAATTCAAATTCATAAGCAAAGTCACTATTTTGGAAAATAAGACGACCACCACCACCTTGAAATTTTTGGGGGGTTATAGAAAGTGTAACATTAAGAGAATCTACACTTAGTTGCACCTGTTATGATAAAAGGAGGCCATTCTGTAAATGTTTACTTAAATGTCCGGTTCTTACAGGCCCTGCGCGTGTCCTCGCTCAAAACAGTGTAGTAACTTCAAATTTGAAAAACATCCTTTTAAAATATTTACGTGTTAATTACTAAAGAGATTACCTTCTAACCTAATCTTACCTATTTCTAAAGACCTTTGATTTTGGAAGGCTTAGAATAGAATTAAAGTGGACCAAGTCCACTTTTTGTCATTTTTGAGTTAGCAACCTAATGACCCAAGTCCTAATTCTGATAATATCCGCTGAAAATGTTAATTTTAAAAAATGTTAACATTAATTTTGCTATGAAGCTTTAATTTTAAACCTCTGTAGCTCAAAAGTAGCTAAAGTGGACTTGGTTCACTTCTATTCTGAACCCTCCTAATTATATTCCTAAAAGCCTCCTCCAAAGTAAAAGTTATACAAAACTTACGACCAACGCAAGTTTTCAGAAAACTGGAGAATTATGTAACACTTGGAATATTTCTTGAACTATTATTTAAAATAAAGGATAAACTATTTTCCTCTATGAGAAACTAAGTTAGATATTTACACAATGCAATACAAAATTACCTTACCTTATTTAAACTACAACTACAGTAAAGTTGTTAAACAGCAAATTATATGGTTCAATTAATGAAAGAACTGCAAATATTAAAATTATAGTAAGAATTCGTCCAGACGCTTTGTGAAACGTCCTGTTTTTATGAAACTATGAATATTTACACAATATTTCAAAATTAACGTCAAATCGGTTTTTTTTTCGGCTAGTTTACGGTTTTTTATTTATTTTTTAATGGTTAAAAAGGAAACTTTATTATTAAACGCAATTTTTTTCCTAATTCATCAGTCCTCAAAACGACACAAATTACTATAGTATTTCAATTTCATCTACATTTTGAACATATTTAACATTTTTTCCACATTTGGTTTTTATTTTACACTTTATATAAGCCTTTAGAAATTTATAATAAAATGCTGCAAAACTTAAGACAAAAAAAATATTAGAGAATACATAAACTTTTTTAAGTTTTTAGACACGTAAAAAAACTTTTCATCTGATAAAAATTTAAGAATATCGATTGAATGGCGCAAAAGGTCTCAAAATAAGGAAACCACTTTACATTCAACAGGGGCAGATAAAAAAGAAAAGTGCTTGATATCCCCTTCTATTCTCTCAAATTTAGGCTTTTTGTAAGAATTGGAGAACAAAGGTTTTGTATGGATTAATAACTCACTCTTTTGTGAATAGAAATTTTCCCAACATTTATATAATTTATGTGACCTTAATTTTGGAAGACAGTTAAGCAACTGACATTGTCATTTATAAGGTGATAATACTTCACGAGGAGAACTAATATAAAAAAGTTTTACTAAATAACTGGGACCGTAATCGTATTATTTTCATCAAATGGTTAAAAATCGTTGCTTAAAAAACTAGTTATGATTATTCATTTAAAATTATGTATAGATAAAAGGCAAAAAAATTCGAATGCCTCCGAATTAAGTACCGAAAAGTTTTGTTTTCTTCGAAGAGAAAGAAGTATTGCATTTAAGAACAATTGCACTTGACATTCCAAAAACAAACTTTCAATTAACGTATACAATCGCAAAACATACTATTGTTCTTAAAATAAATGACTTTTTATTTTTTTTTATTTAACGCTTTCATCCTACTTTTTAAAATAAATAGCGTTTCCCTTTTAACCAGTGTGTTGCCATAAAGCGAAACTCGACAAGAAAACTCGCAGCTAAATATCCAATAAAAAATATTTCCGTCTGCAAAATAACTCAACTTGTTTCAAGAGTTAATCCCAACTTGTTAAAAAAATTAAACGAACCCATTTTTAACCAACATGCAACAGCAAAAAAGAAAACCCTACCCACCTCATTCCGATTCCCAGCCGGTCCATCTCCGACCGGGACGTTCGCAAAACGCCCCTATCTCAACAATGCAGAGCGAAACTTTCGGAAAATCGTTTGCAAGAGCGCTGCTGCCACCGGGGAGAGGGGAAAGTCCGCATCCGAGAAGAAAGCACAGACGATTCCTCCCAGGATCGTCTGCTGGAGAACTGTTGAAGTGAACTGATGAGCGTAAGCTATTGCCCTACTTCCAGCAACGGCCACTGCCCATGCGCGGTAGGACCAAACCCCCCGCTTGCTCCGCATGGGGAGGATGGAGCCCCTTTTGTTTTAGGGGTGGTGAGTTTGGAGGGCGTGATAAAGGATGAAAAGAAATGAATTTGCTGTGTGGGGTACTTGGGTAGGTTTTTTTAGGGAAAAATCTTCATTGTTCTCCATCTGTAATCAGTAGTGGAATTGATAAACATTATTCATTATTTTTAGGAAAAACGTCCTTTGTTATGAATACACCAACAGGATCCAATAGACTACTTAACTTTATAAGTCATTATATTCTGTTCTTTAAGTTATTTTTTTTTTTTGCAGAGGGGGAGAAAAGTCCGTTTAATAATGTTCGGAAATTCTATTTGTCAATTTGAGCTTGAATATCAGTTATGAAGGAAAAATAACGATTGTGTTTGTTATTTTCTAATCAGACTAGAATCAATGGTTGCCGCCTGAGCTATCCTTACTTCGAATTTTTATCTGGCATTAATTTTAACACTGAATAGAATACCACCACAAAGTTAAAAAAAGATTAACAGAAGATATATTCTATTGGAAGATGTTCTAGTGTAAAGTTTGCACACATCTTTAAGTTATGGCATTTTTACACTTAAAAAGATATAAACACACAAACGTGTTAGGTATTTTAACTTTGTGTAACTTGCCTCCTTCAAAAAAAAAAAAAAAAATATGCCCTCATCTGTTCTGAAAAAAATATTATTTTCAATTATTTTAACAATTATCTAATACAAAATATTATTGGACTGTTAAGGTATATTACCCACAAAACATAAACCAAATAAATATAAAGATAATCTTTACCTCTGACATTTTCTATTTATAGCAGAACTTTTTTTAGTGTTAATTTTCCATTCAATGGAAACTTTAAAAAGAGACATACATTATGTTATTTAACATTCACTTGAAAAGTTGTGCAATATTTCGATCACTAGACGCTTATCTCTTTCTGTTTTCGCTTCTGTAAAAGAATGACTCTTTATGTTTGAAGTGGAGAATTGATAAATTAGTTTAACCAAGAACTTTGTTAGTTTAATTTTACTAAAAAGTTACCTTTATTTATTAACTGACTGAAGTTTCAAAAAATCATCTGAATGCTGCAGCAAGTGTTTATTGTTTTTTTATGTGTATGTAGCAAAAAAAATAGTATCTACATTTAAGAGTTAGCTAAAAAAGTGTAGGGTCGCTCAGTTAAAAGATAAAGACAGTTGCTTGGAGAGTGAAAAGTAAATGTGTAGATTGTCCCCCGAAATAAGAACACTTGTCTAGTAGAGCTCATAATGTTTTGACACTTTTATGCACCCTTTTGTCTATCGCACTTTCATAATCTTACTTAGAACATAACTTGAAAGAAACTGGTAAAAAAAGTCTGACATAAACAAAGAATACAAATAATAACTATAAAAAGATTAATAGATGTTTGGTTAAACCAAAAAAAAAGCAAACCGAATGCTTTGTAAACATAGTTTTGCACTTGTACGCTATTCCCAACTACATCCCTTTATTCACACAACTAACATTAGTTGAACAGAGTGTCATGACCGAATTTCAAAAGCACACATATATGATAAATGACTTCGTAAAGCATCTAACTAAACCCTGGCCATTACAAAAGCCAATTCAAGAGTAGGATTATTAATTACGAATGCTTAAAATACCAAGGCTTTGTTAACAATGGTAAACAAGCAATGGTAATGCTTTATAGCACATGAACACAAATGAGTCTTGGAAGGTCATTAGAGAAAAAAAATGTATGGGTATCAGAGAGAGATACAAAAACGATACATACAGATATTCTGAGAATTTTACGAAAATGAAAAGAATAAAATATTAAAGAAGTACAGATGGGTAAAACGTGAGAGAACTTTTAATATAACAATAAACAACTATAGAGCGGAACCCCTTATAAGCAAATATCTCTGAAACCTAACTTCTCATACAACCAGTCAAAATAAGTTCAAAAACCTGCCTCCAAGGGAACAATATTAATTTGAATACAGCACGAGTACAATTTCAGAATTAGTTTATTCGGATTTCTCGTATAAATTAAAAATATACTATCCAAATCTGCTCAACCTCGAGTTTAGCTCATAAATTAGTCAATCAGCGAATCCTTTACCTGATAGGCTATTAAAATTTATTGGTTCATCTTCTCGTTCACTTAGGCAAAAGTGGATCAATCAACCCAAACCAATTAAATAATCACAAAACATAATTTTTCTTTCTAAACAAGTGGTTTTCATAAGTAGTTTCACTCTCAATTCGCTATCCCAACTAAGAATTAAAATTATGTAAATAACTTAAGGTTCTCTATGAGATTTTCTACTGTATTTTAAAATCTGTAGATTGTTAAATTATATGGATCTTAAATATGAGCCATTAATTGTATAAATATAAATACATTTAAGGTGTTTTTTGCCATCAATTTCTCATTAAGTATCCTTAAGAATTAGCTTCAGAGTCAATAATATAATGGAGAATTGTAGCATCTCTTATAATTCAAAGTTTTCAATTTAAACTTATTGAAAATTATCTCCTGAATTCGAAAATACCGCTTGGGTTTTCTCACAAAAATTTTCTTTAACCCTCCGTCGGTCGCAATGCTTTACTAACGCGTCCGGTCGCAATGCTCCAAAAGGCGCAATTAAAGGAATCACAGTTTTCTACCCTTGAATTTAAATGATAGTGTCTTAAAAGTAGTAATAGATATCCAAACTGTTATTCAGACATAAAAAAATATGCAATTTATTTTAATTATTGAGAAAAAATTTTAAAAATAGCCATAATGCGATGTATCCCCGAGAATCCTCAAGAAATAGCTTAGAATCGCTTTTAACACTCTAATATCTAATATATTAAAAAAATTCCGGGGGAGGACCCCCAGACCCCAGTTTTAGCTCAAAATATATTATTATTGCTTTACATACGGTTACTGTATAAAAGGGGGGCGCGATGAAATTTACGATTGAAAATTGGGTCACCAGTATTGAAAGGTTGAGAAGCACTGATTTAAAACATCCTTTAATTTAAAGAAAAATGAAATATCCTGAAAAAATGTCCCTTATGACCCTCCGTAAATCCTCTAATTGCGGAAATCGAATCCATACTTTCGCAGAAAACGATTTTGCCTATACCCTACCAAAATAACCCAAATCCTGGAATATATGGAAGAAAACACTATTGTAAGTGTAGGTTCAAACGCAATTCGTCATAAAATCAGCTATAAAATAAATAAATTACGTAGCGTAAATAATATTCCGCACCTTTATGGAGTGCAACGTCTCCGGTCGCAATGCTCCAAAAGTATACTGAACGTATAATTGTGGTGAAAACCAGTCTAGGCATAGCCCGCGAATCCAAATAACTGTCTGGCGCCATACATCCGGTAAAGATAGAAAGCTACTAGAAATTTCAGACTTCTTCCCCCCTTAATAAGGGTAAGAGAAACAAAGATGTGCGGGGTGCGCCAAAAGTTGCAGTTGCGACCGACGGAGGGTTAATAATTTTGAAACATCTTATTACAGAAAAACGTGAAACAATGTGACGTCAAGCGTGCCTCTCAGAAATGCGAGTTACACCATTTACATAGATATACACTCCCTGGGGAAAAAAAGCTCAATGGGTTTCAAATCGAAATGATTGAACAAGGCACGCATGACGTCACAATCTGTTTCAGCTCAGACTGAAATGGCTCTTTTTTATTAAAAATAACTTAAAAATTAGCGCTTTTAAAGATATATTAAAATATTTTCTGAACGTTTTAAGACATTCTGAATACATTAAGATTTTTAAAAAAATTGAATGCAATATATTTTTAATGGTCCATTAGGTAGTTTTGCAGAAATTATTAGTAATAGCATTCTAAATAAGATTTAAATTATAACTTCATTTGATAAATATAATGGATAAACTTTAATGTGATTTTTCCCCTTCCCCTCTACAGAATAATATTATAGTAGATGAAAGAGATTTTTCATATGTTGAATTTAGCATAACTTTGATCCAGATTTGAAAAGCATATAACTAAGTTTTTCCATAATTATAAATTAAAGTTTCCGTAACGAAATTACTTCTAAAAGAGGCCATATTTATACTTCAAAAATCCCATCATATGCATTCCAAAAAGTAAATACCCCTTACTAGTCAGTTTCAAGCCACAAATAGAAATTAATTCGTTCGCTTGATAAATGATGGATTGAATTAATTATCTTGTTCTCAGAAATACTAATTAAGAGGTACAAGGCGCTTAAAAAACAAGAGTTCATATTTCTTGTTCTGTTCTGTTCCCTCTCAGATTAACCATTACCATCCAGCAGGGCTTAATTGGTTCATTTTTCACGCCCCTATTCCTTGACCGCATAGGAAAGTCCCATTCTGGACCTCGTGAATCTCTATTAAGGGTCCTGTTGAAGGCTCCAATCACAGCTTATTAGTTTCGAAGGAAAATAAAGGAAAGGAGAATGTAGTACTGTCGAAAACGTGAAGTTTTTTTTTTTTTTTTTACTTTTAAGAGAAGGGGGAGAATGGTGATACATGGTACTTAGCTAACGTAAATGTGACATTTTTTGAAGTTCAACGAGGTTTAGTTGTGCAGTGAAGGAAATGAAGTAACACAGAACAACTTAGAAAGCATAGAATATTTTCTAGATTAGGTACTAAATATCACCTTTGAATTGTTTAAAGTTAATTTTTCCTGTTTATAAATATTTTGGCTTCTTTGGAAAATCATTTAAACATCCTCCTATAATGCCTACCGTAAATAAAGTAGGGTACATGTAACGTTGATGTTTCATAATAAAGTCAGATTTAATTTGGGAAGAGATAATGCTAAAACATTAGTTTCAGTTATCCTATTTCAAAGGCTATTTCCGCATTTTTCGTTAGAGTAACTCTGGAAAGTTTTAGCATAAAAAATAGGGAATATTAGTTGAGATGTTATTTTTTCAGTGAAACTTACGTAAAAGGATTTTTAAGAAAAAGGAAGAGAAAAAACTCAGAATGAGGTAAGCAGAATTCCAAGTTCTTTTCTTCCAAGATACAAAGTGTCAAATATAGGATAAATTAGTATTTTTATTTGTAAAATGCATCTAATTTGAATGAACCTCACAAATAAGCAGGTATTGTTCTTTGATTTAATCCAAATACAATCAATCGTATTTGAGTTTATTTTATTCATTTTAGTAGAAAACAAGTCTGATATTGCGTTGGTCTCAAATTTTACCTTTATATTTTATAATATCAAACCTTCCTTTTAATTGTTTTATCATTTACACATTTACTTCCATTCGAGAACATATCTTTGATGCAATGAATTATTAGGGTTTTTTTGCAGAGATATTGTGCAATAATAAAATCTAATTGAAAATGTGAATTAAATCCAAGAAATAACGAAATTATCCTAAAAATAGGAAATAGAAAATTTGGCGATGAGGACGACTCATTGAGAAGAAAGACCTAATCACCAACAAGTGACATCATAAAATCTTTGATTCTTGAGTAATTTTGTTAGTAAATGACACCCCAATATCAAACTGAGGTTACAATGCAGCTTTTTGAAGAAAATAATTTTCAAACTGCTACACTGCACTCTCCCATCCCTAACAGTGGAGATCTTAAGTTTATTTTCTATAATGACATAACTTCCTTGCATAATTATACTTAAATATTTTATATTTTTAGAATTATTACGTGATTTTTTAACACTATTTTACGATTAACATCTTTTACTCAAATAGTCTTCGAAAAAATATACTTGATAACTTTTCTGTATTACCTTACTTAAATGAAACAGAAAAAATTATTTTTAAAATACCTTTGTTAATAGTTTCCATCCTGACATCACTTTTAGGCATTAAATACTACGATATAATCACACATCTCAAACAGTCAACCACCCACCCCACACGAGAACAAAAAAAAAAAAATAGTTCTTTTCGATACACAACTACAAGTTTTTCCCTAACCATTCCTCCTTTACCCATTAATACCTTCAAGGCATCGTTAACCAAGGTCCCCAAGAAAAGCACCGACAGCCACGGGATCGTTATCTCATTTCCATTCGCATTACTTGAGAAAACATTTGACCTTTTCGATCCTACACCGCCCGAGATCGCCATTGAGACCCATAGAAAATTTTGGGCGGCCAGGACCGAAAGGGTTAAGAGTTCTCTGCAGTTGCAGAGAGTCGTTCCTACTTCCATAAATTAGTCCTTGCTCCCGCTGTAAATTAAGTGGCCCTTCGCTCTGCTAATCGATTTTGGCGATGAAATATTTAAATAATCGACTGCTCCAGTGACGGGACGTCTGATTATGGGGCAGTTTTTGTAAGTGACATTCGGTATGGATTTCTTCAATCTTAGTTTTCTCAGGGCGATAATGTGTTCATTAACGAAGAGGGGAAGTCATTAAATAACGAATGTATGTGACTTAATAGAAAAAATCCTATCCGATGTATAGTCTAAGATTCATTTCATGTTGAGTAGGTAAAAATTACACGCATGCGTAGTTCAGGCGATAATGCGTTCATTAACTACAGGGGTAAGTCGTTATGTGAGTCATAAATGAATGTGACGTAATGTGAAGTAGTAAAAATTAAACCCGAAGAAAGATATTCAATAAATATGAGGGTAAGTCATCAAGTAAGTCACAAATGCAAATGACATAAAGTAAAGTAGTGTAAAATAGTTCTGAAGAATGGCCATAGATTCCTTTCGTATTGATTTCGCATAATTCAATTTAGAAAAGGGGATATGGTAGGCGACCTAATACGTTACATTTAACAAAGGCTACAATTGCAAACCTTAGTTTACTAGACTTGTACCCCACGTAATTATTCACGTTTTGGTCTATAGAACATCTTAGTGGAGAACGTTTAAAATGTAATGTCGGTTGACGTTCAACACGAAGTAATACTGTAGATGAGACAGCAAAACAAAGAATTTTATGCAAGTGGAATTGTACCTCCAATATAGTGAGAAGTGAGAATAAATATGAATTACTTATTCGTAATTTTTCGGAAATTTAATCATTTGTACTAATTAGAAATTGATATAAAACATGTATTTAATTGTTTCTCCTTAAGTTTCCTTTTGCGTTTGATGAAAGTAAATTTAAATTTGCACCTATAATCTCTGAACGTTTTAGGATTAGGTTGTACAGACATTTTTTCGTCTTGTCCAAGCAACCTCCTGCTTTCCAAGTTATCTGTGTTAAATATCTGAAAAAGAAAAACAATTAATTTTCCTTCAATTTAAAGAATTGTGCGAAATCAAAGTAATTATTATTTTTAAAAATGTTGATAACCCGTATTACATATTTTACTGTAAACAAAAAACTTATTAAACATAGCAGAAAGGTTATTTCATTATTATTAAAATTGAGAAACGTTACATGCAAACGCAAACCCTATAATTTATAAGCTATAATTTATAAAGTATAACCCAAAGTATAAATATACCCAAAGCTATAATTTATAATAACAAACTGATTTATACCTAGATTTAAGAACTTAATATTAATAAACCTAAAGTTGTGTTGTTTTCATTGAATAGGTAAATAATGTAGCAAAAAAATTAAAATAATTCAGATCGAACAGTGATTACTTAACATAAATACAGTAAAAATAGATGTTCGGTCTCTGGAGGATATGGTAGGTCAGTATTTATCCTGGAAAAATATTTTCCAACATTTATCCTCAAATTTTTCAGTAAAAACCTCTTTACTCTACTTTATTTTTCTAAGTGAAATTCATCATCCTTCTAGTTAACATCCCACTCTATTTTTATTCGTTATTAATTTTTTCCCCTGTTATATTCTTTATTTTTTCGTCTAAACAGTCATCGTTGCACGAAAAATGTCCCTGCCTGGCAAAAAACTAAACTACGTTCATCAAAATATAAATTGTTTTCTATTAAACCTAAAGTACAGATATTTTGGATTTTTTAAGATTGTTTTTCTTTCTTCTTGAAAAAATTAAGAAACATATATTGATATAGTTTTCTTCTTACTGTGCTTAGGAGGATATTTTTATCATATATTTTTTATATATTCTTATATATTATATATTTTACATTTCATCATATAACAAAGCATTGCTTTTAGAAAAATATTCTTTGTTCCTGGGATTTAAAAACGAAGATTTTTAGAATACTGTAACTGAATAATACTTAATACAGACCATGCGAATCCAAAAAAAATCTTTATAGAAAGACTTTTTACAAATTTGCTTTAAAAATAACAGTCCGACGGACAGTCCATTCAGCATTAAATTTAGAATTTTTAAAAATTTATTTATACGAGGGTAGTCTGAAAAGTACTCGGTCTGATGAAGAAAATGATAACTTAAACTATTTCAAAAACGGTTTACTTTCCAACACTGCCTCTTTTTAAGAAGCCTTACTTCTTAGACCGACTGCCCTGTCTTATATTTCCCTATTGTAAGGGTTCTTCTACGGTCTCCAGATGAAAAAAATCAGTTTGGGGAAAAGATGGTCTGATGGAAAAGTCTGAAGATACCAAACCTGGGTAATAAGATGGACGTTTTTTAAATTTTAACACAAATCCCTCAATTTCCCCATCGACAAAACACATTTATTTACATGAATACTGTTTCTTCATTTTATTATTAATTAAGATAGCTACATTTAATTCCTTTTAAAAAATTAGTTACATAAAAGATAATAAATGTTATAGAAAAAAACACGTTCAACACAGATTTACTATTTCAATATCGAACAAAATATTTATTTTCTTTATAAAAAAAATTAAATATCTTGCTTAGCATATTAATTTAAAAAAGTAAAACAATTGTATAAGTTTAGCAAAGCATTTCTTATCTAAACCGGGTTATCTTTTCAAAGATACAAAATATCTTACGTAAAAAGACATAGCTTCCAAAAAGTACCATAAACTCTTAAATTTGACTTTCAGAATTTCTAAGGGACGCATTTAACGTCTTTCGCACCTGGAACTGTCTTAAAACTAAACATTTCTTTTGATCTAAAGAAGAAATATTTGTGCGAAAACGGGTACTATTTCAATACAATATTTTTACAGCATGAACAATAATTTATGCTGAATGTCTCAGTTTAGCATCGAAAAGGTCTTTTATAAAAAGCGTAGTAAACTGTTACTTTTTAACAGTCATAATAACATTATTCTTCTAAAGCAACAAAAAAAAATAATGGTAAAATTTAAAGAAAAAATATTTTGTTGAAACTTTGTTAGATTAGAACTGCACGGTATTGATATTTCGATCAATATAAACAAATTAATGTAATTAGTATTGATACTTATAAAATAATGTCTATAAAAATCTGTGATTTTTATTTTTTTAACTCTCCTTACTACTTTAACCCTTTTTAAACCCTTGATAGAAAGGTTTTCAATTTTCTTTACAACAAAAACTGCCCAGTAAAAGTTATAAATGTAAAGCTTTTGTTTTTCATGAAAGGATAAAAAAAACCCCAATGATTGCGTTGATTATCTACATAAGAGATTCACTTATGTGAAACATTTATACGACATAATGAAAATGCTATATAATATACCACCTCTTTTATTTTATGATTAAAATTTTCAGTCTCTTAAATTAAACAAAAATTTTTTTAAAGGTTCATTATATTCAGATCCTACTAATTAATAGCTTATTATTATTAGAAAGTCATTCATAAAATTTCTAAAAGCATATTTATGCAGAAATAAAATTACTTAATAGAGAAGTACCTAGCCATTATATTCCATCTCAAACAAAGAAACTCGTCTAGACAGAAATATAAAGATGTGATCCTCATTTATCTAAATTTTCTGGAATTGATGCATTTTATATGTGAAAAGATTTATTTATGCTTACATAATTGGTTACATGATGATAACGCTCTTAGTTCTGTATATTATTCTTGTTAACTTTTATTAGAAATGATTTTACGGAGGTTTCTCTGAAATATCTTTATGTTTTAAAGTAAAAATAACCTTTTGTTTAAAAAAAATGTTGTAAGTTTAATTTGGCGTACATTTCAAATTACTTACTGTTCAAGTCTTTCTTTTCAAGAGAATTTAAGGTGTTTTTCTTTAAAAAAATAGCCGGTTTTTGCTAACGATAAATATAATGGTATTAATCAACTAGTTAAATTATTATTAAATGTAGGAAACATATAATAAAAGCTACATTTTTTTATTATTAAAACAATTTAAAATCTCCCCATGCTCCACAAAGTATAACATGGGGTTTACAGAAGTAAGTTACAAGCTGAAATAAAAACAGTAATCAGTACAAAATAACAGAATCAAAAAACACTTTCAACAAAATTAACAAATAATGTAAAAGTTTTTCTATTGGAGATCATAGCAAAAAGTTACGAGAATTTGTTTAAATTCTAAATTTAAACAAAAAATTCTTTCCAAATCATAGAAATATTCATAAATCATCTGTGAACACATTACAACGAAGAGATAATCATCCGAAACACTTAATAATTGTGCATCTTAAGCTTCTTGAGACTTAACATTCAAAAGATATATAAGGCTTGTTAATTATTACTAACCAAACATTAGGCTGTGATAACTATGTCGTAGAACTGTTCGACCCAATCCAAGCAGGTGTCATAATTGAATCTCAATTAACACCAGAAACGGATACATGATTGTTACCGATGGCACTTCCAAACAATCCGTGTAATTGACAGGGTTGCTCAGGATCTTAATGGTGCTTAGGTTAGGTCTCTCCGCGTCAGGACGAGATGTGTCGTTATGATCGGAATAATTTAACAGTTCAAATTCATTTTCCATGCTCTTTTTTATTGTCTGTTGAGAAGCAGAAATGAAATTATGGAAATTTATGTTTTGCAGCCCATTTAATACCGTGAAGAATAGAGGGAATTTTTTTCCTGCAAAAGAATAACGGATGAAAACTTGTTTTCAGTCACCACCACTATGGGAATTGTTTCATTTTTTCGTTGAGTATGGTAATCCGGCAAGACGTATGGACGAATATCATCAAGACATCTCACAATGACGTCACTCTGGGATTCGTTTATTGGTCTCGCATATTGCGGAACTGTAATAGATGAGATAGTCATATGGGCAGCGTTTTTACTTATTTGGACTTGTTGCAATCCGATGAAACCAATAGACGATTCAGGAGAAAATATTATCTATGACTTTAAGGCTGATCGCGCACGAGCGACTTTTGTCACGGTGACAAAGACAAAATTGTTGCCTTGGCTATTGAAACAAGTTCAAGTATTGGTAGAATGCGCGCACTAGGCGACGTGACACTTGACCGAATGCCAAGAATTTCTTGGTCGCCGTGACTTTAGTCACTCGTCTTCCTGGTCTTCCGGTCTTCCTGGTCGCCGTGACTTTAGTCACTCGTGCGCGCCCAGCCTAAGGCTGAGCGCGCACGAGTGACTAAAGTCACGGCGACCAGAATCACTTGTATCAAAAATATCACTAGAAAACAATAGAGCATTTTCAATCACATGACTTTACCTAACAACGGCCTTAGCAACGTTGTTTTTATCCTCCAGTGATGTCATGTGCGAATGCTTCTATTGGGTGCTTCTATTTCCCGCCCCTAACAACAGCCTTAGCAACGTTGTTTATTCGCCAAGTGACGTCATGTGCGAATGCTCTATATGTCTGACTGCCACAAGTTGAGCTCTGGCCTAGTTGTCTGGTTGTGGTGATTGCTATAGAATCATGATAGGTTCATTTTAAATAGGGATAAACCACATTATGATTTGGCGGGAATGAAAGCCGACGGAGGATTATTGGCAGAATTTTTAGCGATCACAAGCAGTCTTCTTCTCGGAATTGATGCAGTTGTACGCATATGTTAGAAGCTGGAATTAGTGAACTATTAAAATAATAAATAAAGAGGACTAGTAACAATTTCCCCCGTTGAAAAGGAGGAGAGTCTTGTTTCCTTGGCAACAGACATGTAAAATGTAAAAGAAGGGTCAACTTATGATAGACAGACAGTAAAAGTGACATTATTTTGAGTTGCTTCTCTGTAGTTCGTGAAATTGGTCTTGCCGGATTGCCTTACTGAAACAGATCCGGATAAGTGGAAACTCTCCTTAAATGCCGCTTTATCATATTTAATTGGAGTTCTATAAAGGGAGTACTAGTTCAACTTAATTCGTTTAATTCTACCACTATAACTATGCGATTAAAAGCAACTGTGCAATTGGGAAGACATTATAACGAACTGCCATAAATGAATATTAGAAGCCTTCTAAAAATGAATTACGTCTGCATGTGTGAAATCTAAAAGCTTTCTAAAATGTGCAACGGGAAACCCCCCACTTGGCATGGAAAATACCCTGTAACAATTGAGCTGCTAAGAATCATAGTAGTCTTACGATTAGTTAAGTAGTCCTAGACATAGCCTAAGGGTTTCTGTAACGGTGCTGGTGTTTTTTCAATGAAGACATTTTTAGGGAGACCCTAACAAGCAAATTATTCGACTTTTAGCTTAGACAAGTATCACTGTAAATAAACGATAAAAAAAAAACAGATTTTTGTAATTACACTGTACCTACTGCTATTTTGAAGAGCTTAATTATGGATATTCATTCTTGTGAATGTGATAATTATTACAATTCCAATGCTGACACACCAAACACTTCTTCCAACTACAAATAAATTTACATGTCACCACAAAAAGCGCATAGCAAATTACTTCCACACATCAACATATTCAACTCCTACCAAAATCGATACTACATCGCTGAAAGAGAGAATACTTTCTAAACGCCTTTCTTGCAATACAGATCCCCTCTATCCTGCTAATCGTCTAGCCCCAACCCTCATTTTATTGTTACATAAAAGTCCGGTTTCCCTACAACACACCAAGTCCAAGTTATTTCCAAGTCGTTTCGTATTTCCCTCTCTCCTAATCACCTCTTCTAAATCCTCTCTACAGACCTTATATTCCCGTCTTATGTTTGTTGTATTAATATCTCTAGACTTAGAAGTCATTAGCAACACTTGCATTTCCTTTGCTAGTTAGTAATATAGCGGGTTCAATTTCCGCTGCTGTATTTTATATATGCAATCTTATTATCACGGATAGTTTGCTTCGGTGTAGTATCTTTAGTGCAAAGTTGCGAAGGCATTGAAGAAATAATATATAGGGAAAGAAACTGTTTAATATCTGCTCTTAACACTTTAGTATTAATTTTCAAAACCTGTAACCTTAAATAAAGATTTAATATCATAACACCCTGTTTTAATAAAACTTTCAAATTTTTTGATTTAAACGTTCAGTTAAATCTGAACTCATATACTTGAAATTATTAGATATTCATACGAAAATAATTGCATAATTAAACTAATTGTGAATATTTAAAATCCATATCGTTCAGCTTTTCCTCCACGGAATTTATGTTCCGAAACCATCTAGTAAAATGAGCATTCATATTTACAGAAATAAGATAAAGTGAAGCCTGAATAAATATAAAAAAGAATAAGCATTGAATTGAAATTCCTGGTGAAAAATATCAGCTTCACACTTAATTTATGAATAAGTTTACCTATATTAACATTTATAAAAGGTTTAATCGTAATTCCATTCATAAATTTGAATAAGTTTAAAAATAAATGCAGCGCGACAAAGAAAATGGCCTGGGTTGATGAGAGTACTTAATAGAAAGGCTTTTTAAATAAACGAGTTTTATTTAAGCCTCTTAAATTCCCTACTCTTATATGATTATTGATATTAACAAAGAAAGCATGTAATGCGCTTTTCACAACACTTCCTCTTGAAGAGTCATTACATTTTACATTCCCAGCCCAACACGTAAATTCATTAAATTCCTCAAATTCGCCATTCCCGAGCATACTCCATGCACATAGTATAATAATAAAATTCCTCCGAAAACAAAAGAACACAATATTCCCACACACTCTTAAATTATTCAAGCTCGCTCGCCCGTTTCTTCACAGTTCCCAATTAAAAAAAACACACAAAAGCACACCCAGACAACCGAGAGAAACAAATTACTTTATATATCCGCGTTACAAATACCAGTTCTAACTAATCCTTCTCGAAGGTTTTGGAGAGACTGTTGCTTTTTTGTGCCGGCGACATGTCGCAGCGAAACCCCCTTCATTTTTCATTCTATTCCCCCTAGCTCCATTGTGCTGAGCCGCTTTATATAAAAACCCCAGACCCAGAGAATATGAATCTTTCTCCTAATTTAGTTCGGCCACGCTCTCGCACCCAGAGCTATGTGGAATAAAAAAAAATAAAGCGCCATACCCAGAATTACGTCATAAAAAATATATATAGCGGGTATGAGGGACTCGTACGAACTATCTCTGATGGTACTTTATTCGGAGGATTCTTGTTCTATTTGAATCTTAAAAGCTGTTGGAATGAGCTTTTTCTCCTGATTTAATTTCGAGTTTTAGAGGGGCTTTTTATAGCTGTTGTATTATTATTATTTTTTTGACCTGTGAAAGGGACTTTTTCCTGGATGGTTTGAGGTCTATTGGTTTTGAGCTGGAGTTAAGACTGGTATTATGGGATGAAAGAGGATTGGCGGGAGTTGATGGGATCAATCTGGGATCATATCAATCTTTTCGGTGCTGCTTTGAAGACAGCGATGACCCAGGTATAGAAAATTTATTCCGAGAGCGAATGTTAAAGCATACTTCTTTTGAATTAGGTGTTATAAACTCTAGTATGTTATATTTATACTTCGCCGACGTACTGGCCTAGTGGTTAGTTAGAGTAGACTGCGAAGTTGTAAGTCTGGGGTTCGAATCCCCGTTTAGAATGGATGTTAGTTTCTGTCCTTGTGTGATGAATGAATGTAGCACCCACCCCGTTAAAAAGGGGTTGTGCGAGCGAATGAACGTGTGGCGCGGGTAACAGTACCTCACCTCCGTGGCACAGGTCCACAGGTGCCCGCTGGGTAACGCTGAGTAGGTACTTCTTAGGGCAATTCAGTGGTCAAGGATGATAAATCCAGTACCCACCCATCGGAAAAAAAATATACTTCCGATGATTGAGACTCTTATTTCGATAAAAGGTGGGACACATTAACATTTTTCGATCTCTTACTTTAATAAATGTAGAACATTGATATTTTTTACAAAATAGTACAAGCAAATTGCGTGTGTGATTTCATCTATGATTTTTTTTAATAAGAATTGTAAACTCTCCTATTTGATATTTAGATTTAATAAAATATTGAAGTTTTTCTACGAAATTATACTGATTTGATCTATAACATTATAAGATCATACAGATTGATATCTAGTTCCTGAAAACTTGAACTTAGTGTATGTTTCTCAACCGTTCTGACCTCAAAAGCACTGTGTTCTATCTGAATTATTTCTCATTTTTCTACATTTTTTTTTAGATCTTATGCATGCACTAATATTTTAAGTATTGTGATCTCAAAATTAGGTTCTTTATAAATTACTTCCTTACTGCGGCATAATGCGTTTCTGTTTCGAAAAATTTAATAAATTTGTCAACATAAAAAAAATTCTCTAAGTGATTATTATAAATTTCCTTTTCCTTATTTAAAAAATTATAAACAGTAACAATTAAATAATTAGTAATAATTATAATAGTTAAATAATTTGAAACATTTGTTTATTGTTATTATGTGTTGAGAAGCACTATTCCATTGGTCCAATGAAATTTTCAATAAATAAATGGTACTTGAAATGAAAAAAGCCCCAAAATGTAAGTAAGTAAACAAAAATGTTATTTTCACGTAGGTAGTTGAACTTTTAAAGTGCTTAATTATTTTTCTCGTGTAAAATTGAACTGTCTAAAAATGGCATTGTAGGTTTTCTACAAACAAATTAAGAAATGGAAAGGCACGAATCATATTTGAAAAATTAAGTCCATTAATAATTTTACAGCCATTTCCATACTCTTTGCTTCTTGGTAATGCGTAAAATAATTTCCAACGTCAGAATAATGTTTAATCAAAATTGAAAAATAAATTTCGAAATGAGGGAAAAGCAACTTTCAAAATGACTTCATTCAACATTTTGAAATGAATTTTAAATGAGGAATTTCAACAAATTGTTTTGAACAAATGATGAGACAAACTTTTCTTTTTGACAATCTGCCTGCAGTATTACACCATTCTGCTTTTATTTCATTAATCAAAACTCCATTTCCGAATTCAATAAGTGAAAGTTCAACTTTAAGGGAAAAATAGAAAAATTCCTATTAAGGTTGTTGCATATTGATTGCTAAGCTAAGGAGGTGCGCTGAAACAATAAAGCAGAGCATTATGAAACATCGTTCATACAAAATATTATGGTGTTAAATATAAAAAAAAATGTTTAGTATATTTTGTTTGTAGATTATGACCTTTAACCCAATCTATCTACGTGTTTAACCAGAATATTTGATTCTATTATTTATCATCTCTCTTTATGGGATATAATTAGTATTATTTGTTAGTAAGAAAGATAAATTCATTCTCTATAAAACTCCAGAGATAAATTTATAAACACGTAAATTAATACCCTAGGTACCTGTTTCTGTATAATAACTGTGCAACCGTTATTATAAAGAAATGAATGCCACATATTTAAAAAAAACCCTACCTCTTATACTAATGAACTATAATGCATTCTACCATTTCTTGACCCTGAAACATTGCTAAAACTATTCATTAAGTCAAACAAAAAAATTTACTTTAAAATAGAAAAAAACTCGTAGTTTAATCATCATAACTGTAAGATCTTGGAGAAAAATAATAACCCACATTTTGAAAAAAAAAATTCATTCCCTATCGTAACATTGTATCGTTGACTCAATCTAATATCTAAGTGGAACTTTCACTTTGCTCACGTAGGGTATTTTGTACAGTAAATGTTAAGAAATAAGTTCCCAATTAGAAATACTGCATCAAAATATACATCTGCTTATCTCTAAACTACCAATATGGATTAGTACATTTTCATCCCCGAGGTCTTTATCTGTTAAAGCACACACAATATAAAAAACCCAACTAATAATATAACTTTTCCATCGACTGTTATTTCCCTCTTTGTAAGCCAGCCGCATTAAAGTATCACATAGTAAGCAAGACAAATGCCTTATGGTCAAAGAAGAGCAATCTACAAGCGTTCGTTTACTCATAATATCCCTAGATGACACTGGGCTAAAACTAGCTCTCGCATTATTTGCCTTCAATTACCGAACACAATGCCGAGGGTGATACAATCTGAAGATTAGGGGCTGATCAAGTTTCGCGGCATGTGCTCTGACTTTGTGGGGTGGTAATTTGCCTTTATGCGGAAGGCTCATCTCGCTACATCCATTTAAAACGCTTATAAATTCATTTTTGTGGCGCCTATGGGAATTAACTTCCAAGGAGATAACTTGTTTCGACGTGTTTTAATAGGGCGTTTTATAGTCTTTAATGGAGTTTTGGGTTTTTGAGAGGGTTTTTAAGAAGTGTACGAGTTTTTATAATAAGCTTTTTACACCTTTTGAATCACAATTATGTCTGGGAAGATAAGAAATCTGAGTATAATTGTGAAAAAATGAGAAAATTCTTGTAGAACTGGCATCTAATCAAAATGCTCGATTGCACTTAAATGGAATGTTTAAAATTTAATTCAAAATTGTTTTAAAAGGCATTATTACAGAACCTTAACTTAGACTTTATGGGTTTATTTATATCCCTAAAATATGCATAAATAAAGTAGTTTTACACTGAAGAACTAAGCTTTAAAAAATAAATTTAAATTAGGTTACTTTGTAACTTGTTTAACTTTTAGTTTTTAAACAGTATTTTGCAAATCCACAATAACAGCTTTTCTACTTCTTTATATACTTGAAATTAAAATAAATTTAAAAGGATTTATACTAGACTGCAAAGTTACTTGAAAGTAGTCCCCAGCGCGGTGTCTGAATTTTGAGGAAAATTAAGAACTTTAAGTCAGAAATATGAATAGTTAGTAAACCCACGTTTATGTAGCGACTTTTTATCATGATTTGCGTACCGAAACTCCTCCTAGAAACCGAACAGGCTTTCTGTTTACTCATTTTTCCTTCCGCGTAGTAACTTCATAGGGTCAAGAAACGTTGCAATCCAATAGTTATAGTTTAGTTACCAAAGCTCATTTCATAAGTCCCCATTTAGCTAAATAGTTGAGTCGCTTATGTCATGTTTCCAAAAAAATTTTATCAATATAAGACTTTTACACAGGCCGGTTTTATTTAGTAGCATTGGTTTTTAAAGGGTGTTTGCCTAATAAACCTATTTTAACAACTGTTTAAATTATTAAATTGCAATTTATAGCCGAATTAAACCTTCCATCGGGAGTGCCTCATTTCCTAAACGATGCATAGCACAAGTTGCAATTCAGTTAAAGATTATTAATTGAACTTTTACATATAACTTGACTATGAGATAATTGATAAAGTAATGATGAATGCTAGTACAAAAGATCTTCCTATGAAACATGAAACACAATACAATAATGATTGCTTCAAATCAGAAACTTCCATTAGTTCTTGTAAGTTCAAATAACCATTGGAGAACTTTTATTAAGCACTTGAACCTAGTGCAATTACAATATGAGGCATCTACTTCGAACATGGCAATCAACTAATCGAAATGCTCAATTATTCTGCTAATTCCGACGATTCTGACAAGGAAATGACGCCTGATATTAGCATACGCACTCAACTTTATTGATACACATCGGGAAACCGGAGTTCGAGAGACTTCAAACCCATATACCATTTCCCCATTTAGGAATGAGAGCTTTTAATGTATGTCTTATTTGCATGTGAGTGTTAAGTGTAAAATAAGAATTTATTCAAAAATGTAGATTTATAAATACTCATCTTGTAAAAATTTAGTATTGCTGATTTTATTATGATTTGGTCCTATCTTATATGTAAGGATTATACATGAAATACGCGCACGTGTAAATGAGTTCATAGTTTTTAAATTATACAATTATTATTATTTCAATCGATTTTCAAGTACGAAAATTGAATTAATAAAGGGAAGTTACTATTTTTAAAATAAGAGCGGTGATACAAACCTCAGACGCTCGGTTTTGAAATCAGATACTCTAACCACTATAGTCATACTGCCAGGAGAAAACCTTTTGACGTCTTACAATATTGTTGCAATTGTTATGGAAACAGATTTTTTCACTCATCAATTTCAGGTATAACGATAATGCATTTAAGATGAACAAACGTTTTCTGCAAAATTTTCTTGGCTATCATTTGGCTTTGCACTTCTGTCTAAGTTTTTCTCTTGCCGGTATGTCTATAGACCAGCACGCCGGCACTGTATTAAAAGGGAACTTTAAAGTTCAAAGAAAAGAATTAGTATTGAATGAAGTTTTAAAACACCATTTATTCTTAGAATATATGATGAATCCAATTTAAATAAACGGAGGAATGATTATTACCAGAATAAATCCTTCCTTTTAAATCAAAACCCCGTCATTTCAAAACAATGTAATTTGGAAAACAAAGGGTTTGAAAGTAATGTATCTTTCTGCAGAAATATGCGGGGAAATTGTTTTCTTTTTAGCATATTGGTTTCTGTAATTGCATTGTTCTTAAATTATCCTTCACACTTCCTTGTTAATTCTATGCCACGATCGATGAACTTGAATTAACTACAACGATTCATGGAAAAAGATTTATCAAGGATTTGTTACTGTGTTTAATTCAAAGGATACATTACAACCAGCGGAAGAAAGTGCATCGGTAGCAATGTGAACAATAGCTATAAATTAACAATATTTTTAGAATGTCCGAAGATATTCCCAAGTTATCAAAAATATTATATTTACCTTATATTTGTCTATTATAATGCTTACAAAATACAAAATGGAGGTAATCAGTATCAACAAATGACAAATCATTTAACTTATTATTTCTCTTTAAATAAACCTGCCTGTAAAATTAAATTGTACGTTTTGTTAAATAAATAAAACTACTATTGTTTCTTTAATATATGGATCATGATCATATTTTCAAACTTACTCATTAAAACCAAATTAAGGAATGGTACAAAATAAAAGTTTTTTATGATTGTTCAAAGAAATAATAACTTAATTAAGAAACTACAGAAGAACAAGAAATATAAAATGTCACACCCGAAAACTCAGAGACGCAAGAACTACTTAAATTAGTCTAAAAAGCACAAACCAGCACTTTTCCCCCCTTACCCACCTCAGCTACTACACTCAACAAGTTGGGCATAAAACTTTCCCTAGACCCAAAATATCAAATCCAGCACATCCTCCCCCTTCTCCCATATTTTTCTTCTTTTTATCTTTCCTTTCCTACTCAGAGGTGCTGGTGATTGGCGAGCTATAAAAAAAACCAGCGGCTCAGCTCAGGTGTTCGTGGAAAGTGCTTCTTGCCTGGAAGTTTAAGTTTATTGACTTCCATTATTGATATGGTAGCACTAGCTGGGATGAAAAGAAGTCGGCTATCTGACGTGACTGGGTTTTAAGGGAAAAATCCGCTTTTGTTTTAATCGTTTTTACTGCCTTGGGCTTTGGGTTTTTTTTCTCGGAGGATTTTTTAGGGCTTGTTGAAATTAAGAGAAGATTGATTCGGGAATGTGTGATTGAAAAAGGTAAAGTTTTATAGTGTTTTTATGGAGATTCTTGAATTAGTTTTATGGCGTTTTCTGATATAGTTTCCAATCAAGGTTCAAATCTTAGAGAAGTTTTTTAGGATAGATATGATAGAGAGAGAGGAGTTTGATTAATAGCTATGAAAAATATCCTTCTAGCGCATTCGAGGGAAATATTCAAATTTGTATTTAAATTAGATCATCTGAACTTTCATATAGTAACCCCGTTCACTACAAGATTTGTTCTTTGATAAATACTTCAATTAATTAGCTTGAAAAAGTACGGGTTATATTCTAAAAAAATATATGAGTTACCTGGGGGAGAATCAAAGATAAAACACTGTAGAACATGCTTATACAAATTATACTTATACCCATGGAACCATTTCAATTGCCCATGGGACATATTTATTCTAATGGTAGTGAAAGTTTAAAATCGTTAAGATAATATCTAATATCTGGTTATAACTCTTGATTTATGTAACTAATAAATATCAAGTTATCTTGTTTGGTAATACCACTAATCAATTCAGTTTGAGTTTGAGATATCATTTTAAACTTTTCCATTATTTTTAAGTACTTATCTCTCATGCCCCTACTCCCACAGTTTAACTCAAATATTTTAAAAGAAGTTGAAGTTTTAAAAGCCTCCTGTTTGGAGGGGTTTTTTGATAGTGTATTGTAATTTGTAAAAAGTTCTTGTATCATGAAAAGTTTATAGTTTAATAGCAAATTTTAAGTATTTTAGCCTAAGGTAACTAACTGACAAAGGAAAACTCAAAGTAGATAACTTTTTAAGTGTACCTAATTAATACAATAATCTCAATTTAAAAGCCTACTTTGAATCGAAGTATTCTTAAAAAGTTAACGAAAGATCTATAAACATTTAGCTTTATGATTGACCGAGTTGAAAAGTTTTGAAATCAGTGGCTTTGTCGAAGAATCTTACTGTTTTTGTTTGACAAAACTATAAAATCAGTTCTTGTCAAAGACAGATGCTATGCAATAAAAGGAACACGCTAATAACTATTGAAAAAGCATCTATCCAAATTTGAAGTTATTAATTTAAGTTGTTCCAATAATTTAAGGAAAACTAGAAACACCGCGGTATGCTTTTGTAATACTTTTATCCGGTATTTCTATTTGAATTAAAAAAAAGCCTATGGTAAGCATCCATGCAGAATTCCCCCTTTCGGCAAAACGTCCAATTTATGTAGATTATGTGTTGCATTTCACCAAAAATAAATTCACATCGAATCATAAATAACAACAGGAATAAGGGAACAGCCACGCTTCACCAAGTGCATTTTGAATATTTGTTTGGGGGCATGAGCATAAAGTCTTATTTTATTGCAAATGTATTGAATAGAATTCTCATGAATATTTGATTTATCCTTGCTCTATTTCAGCATTTCTTAACACATGTAGTATTTTAATGCGATTCCCTGTCATCAGGGAATTCTGGAGGACTTACGTTGTGTTTAACCCTTTCAGCCCTAAGCCGCCCGAGATTACCATTGAATCCTATAGAAAATTTGGGGCGGCTAGGACTGAAAGGGTTAATGGAGAATGAATGTGTTAGGCTTAAGTATATTTGTTTAGACGTTTGAAAGTGGTAATATTTCATAAGAGGTTAAGGAACCCTCTTAACCCGAAATACCAAGTCAAAGAGACGAATAATATACAGACATGTTCGTTCCTTTATCATACACAGTTTTTTTTTTTAAATTTTCAATGAGGAATACTTACTTATGGTTATTATTTTACCCTACCCTATTTTGCTTTTAGTCATATTTCATTCAAATGAGCTATCAATTTAAATTGTGGACAGACTTATAAATTGAACACTGAAGTTTATTCTATTTTTTAAGATCCGGTCGTGGTTTTAATAGTTGTGTTTAGTAAAAAGCTTTGACTTTAAAAGAGCGAATAAGGGGTTAGAAGTATGTTTGAATGGAAAAGATGTTGTAGGGTAAGGAAAAGGGAAAAGAGAGGAAGAAGATGGATCAGTAAAATTGAAAAGGGATAGTCTGGGAGGAGAAACGGAAGATCCATCCTCTTTTCTAACTTATTTCATTAACGTTACATTATTGAGTATTTTTGATTACATTATTGAGTATTTTGATGAGTATTTTTGTTAGAACCTGGTTTTAGAAAAAAATTTTTGGAGAGAGAGAGGGAGTCACACAAAAATGAAAAGTGAGGATAAGAGAGAAAGTGATTAATATAATGAAAGTGAAAAGACAGAATGGTAAAAGAGAAACAAAAGGGAATGACACAAATAAATTGGATAGACATACGCTTCAATATCTCCCCAGAGGGTTTCTTATTTCAAAACAAGATAAGATAAGAGTGTTATTCAAAGCTTTTCTCAACAAGTAACTTGAGCTTAAATTCAATTTAATTCTCCTTAATAATTCGCACCGCACCCTTTCCGATATTATATTTCCCAAGTCTTACAAAAGACAATACGTGCTATGACGTGACAATCCACGTCATGGATTTCCCCCAGATCAGTGTCAATCAACGGGCAATGTGCGAAATCCTAATAACCCCTCCCCAAGACCCCCGAGACTGATTTACAACCGAGAAATAACAAACAGGGTTTCGAATCGCGTATCTCAAAACAGATTACTTCCGAAATCCAGACGCCAAGACCCACTGTTCTCATAAATAAGTCTCACTCCCCCTCCCATCCCATTGATTACACACCAGCCCTGACGTAATCCCAAATCGGGATCCCCGGAAAACTGAGGGAACTCCCCCCTGTCCCCAAGAGGGTAATTATCAAAAGCTCACAAACCAATCCCCAGACCGACATTTGCCGAAGAATCCCGAGTCACAACGGACTGTTTCAAATAAAACTTCTCGGCCATCTCGGTAGTAGATGCAGCAGGGCACCGCCATTATAATAGCCAAATAACGAGGATTAGCCGACTGACTTTGATTTATAAGGTGTCCAAGGAATTCTTTGGAATTTACGGGATAATGATACAGCGCGTGTGCTCCGGGCTTTTCGGAATATTTATATGTAGAAGACGCGTTTTAAGACTTTGCTCAAAGAGGTTTTGCCTTTATTTTTTGTCGTATATCAAGACGTCGGCTGTTACTGGAAACTGCCGAAGTGATTCAGGGTCTTAAGGGAGCCTTTAAAAACAAGTATGTGTGCAGTTGGACGGGATTAGATGTGATAAATTATGGAGATCGTAATAATTGGGAAAGGTCGTTATCTTAAATGACCTTCAAGGGCTTATGTCATTATTTGTTCCGCCTTTAGATTTAATAGCTTACAAAGAGTCCAGACGTGATTTTTAAAAAAATTACAAGTTAGATTAATGTATTTTGTGCTTCATTCATAATAATCAAACTTGCTAAGGAGTTTTCTTGAACATGGGTATATTATATAATGTATAGGTACTATAGGTTATATTATATTATATATGTATAGGTAGGAATATAATACTATATTCATGGGTATTTTATACAAGCTAAATCTCATTAATTCTTACGTTAAAACGTTAACATACGTTTTTTACTTACACGGTTTAATGTAAATAACTTCTATAAACATTTTTCATACATTCAATTAGCTAAAGTAGATGCTCAAGTTTTCTTCACTTAATCTTTATATTTTAAGCCTTTTTATAAACGTATTAATTATTTATTTAAACCCATTTTTCTTGAACTAATTTACTTGCGTGACGCAATCTGGGCTCTGTGTTTTTTCTACGGTGGCTTGAAAAGTTATTCTATCCTTTCGATCCAATTACTAGTAGATTATCTCTATTCTATGGAAGTTAAAAATTATCTTTATGACTAAAAGGGGGAAATTATGGTCGCTGAGGAGCTCTTAGCTAGGGAGCTGGTTGGAAAAAATATATACATTCTCTCCGACAGCCAGTCTGCCATTCTTGCCTTGGCTAATTGAGTTAAGTTTCAGGGCTGTGTTCTGAAATGCACCCGGGATTTGAACCTGCTGTCTCGGGCTTCCAACACCATTAATCTGATATGGGTACCAGGTCACTGCGACTTCGCTGGAAATGAACTAGCTGATACAGTAGCTAAAGATGCCTCTTATCAGACAGTGTCTGGTCCAGAGCCATTTCACCCAGTTTTATATCAGACTATCAAAAAGGACGTAAGGAACTGGATAAAGAGCAAACATAATGATGCATGGTCCAAACAACCAGATTGTGCTCATTCTAAAATGGTTCTGGATGTGCTTAACCCATCAGGTAAACTCATCCATCTCAGTAGAACCAATTTACGCCAGGTCATCCAGATCATCACCGGACATGCTAATCTGGCCAAGCATCTTAATAGGTGTGGTTTTGTAGACTCTCCTCTCTGCCCTGCGTGTGGAGAGGAAGAGGAAACACCTCTTCACTTTGTGGAACGATGCCCAGTGTTTTCCGTCCCCAGAAACAAATTCTTTGGGCTGCCCTACATCAGCTTCGATCAAGCCCTTCTCTGCAAAGGGATGTCTGGCCTAATAGGGTTCCTAATGTATACTAAACACCTACAGGTAAGGTAAAATCTATGCCCACCAGTGCCCACCAAACCCCCTACCAACGTTAAACAACTAACGGGACTAGGGGATTCTACCCACTTAGAGTAACTAAGTTAAGGATCACACCACTCGAAACAATGCTTTTCGAACGAAATAACTGGTGATAGAGCAATGGGCAATACTGCCTAAGCTCTCTTTTCCTTGGAACGGGGATGTCGGACCGAGGGAACGCCTTTATGTTGTTGTTGTTGTTGTAAAAGGGGGAAATTGCTATTTATAGTAATTTTCACTTATAAACCTCAAGGGAAAGATCTAATGCGTTTTAAAAATATCATTAGTACTTGTACTAAGCTTTAAAAAACGCAGTCTTTCCTATAGAATTTATTTGAAATATTATTTACTGACTGTTTCAAATTAGCAAATATATGCATGAAATTTGAATCATTAATATACCATTACGTCTGAAAACTAATTTTTCTGTTTACAACGGTACTTTCACTTCTAAAACGCATCATTGAAAAAGTATGATTGTATCATAAACGAATAATTGCCCATTGAAATGCTTCCATTGATTCATTTAATCAATTACTAAAGTAATATAACGGCTAACGACATCGGCTAACTATACCATTAAATACAAAATCCAACCGGAGAAGATGAGACATTTTTGGAAGCAATCTAACAACTTATTTATCCATTTCGAAAACCGTAATGCATTATCCGTATATAAAATGAGTAATGCACCCCTAGAGACCCATAACTTTGTGCTGTTATTGCTAAAAAAAGGTCCCCGATTCTCCTAAATCTTAGAGCTCTTCGGGGACATAAACGACCAAAAAATATTTTTTTCCTAAGGGTGGAAGGAGTGTTATTGAATCTAGATAAAATCTTATGGCTTTCATTTTCATTTGGAGAAAGAGTATACTGGAAGCAAAAATATGTAGTATGTATGTGGTACGTATGTCACTGAAAAATCGTGCTATATAAATAATAGTATTTTATTTCTGCTATAACAACAGATTAAGAACTGTAGTGTGATCGTGATGTGACCTATAACTGATTTCGAAAAAAAATAAGAGGTATTTTACGTGGTGTGCGAAATTCCCTTTGGTTTAGTATTGCTTTATTATCTTTTCTCAGATCTACTAAACTAAAACTAGCAGGTAAATTTTAAATCTGGATAGTTTCATTAATTACTATGGGACCTTTCAAATATTACGTAAGCACCTAAATGGGAGGGGGTTTGCTCTTAGCTTATTTTTTCTGACAAAGGGGAAGGGGCTATGGATGATGCTTACGTAAGATGTTACAAACACTGCATTTTCAAAAAATCTCCTGTTTCTTGCATAAATAATTTCAAAATTCAACCAAAACAATTGACTAGGAAAATATTTCAAGCATTTTGACTTTTCGGGGGGAAAGAGGTCTGGCAGTTTTCTTACGTAATTATGAAGGGGTTGCGGTTTGCTTATCTTTGCTGAAAAGGGAGATCAAAATGACCCAAAAAGTGCTTACGTAATATATGAACAGCCCCTATCTGTAATATTTTTTTGGAATAGAGTTTGTCATTAACTTTTTATTGAACTTAATTATAATTATTTAATGTATTACTTAATTTATTGAATTTATTGAACTTAATTTATTGAATTAACTTTTTAACTTTAATTTGGCTTTTTAGCAAAGATATTTTACAAAGTTCCTGTCAGTGTAAATTTTCAAATTTCTTGATCATGATCATCATTGTTCATCATAAAACAAACAAAAGCTTTCAAAAATTATTTATAGCTTGATAAATAAACCGTCAGTGTAAAATTTTGCAAGGAAGCGGCTTGCCTGAAAAGAGTGACACCATAACTCGAAGTGAGAGTTTAAGTGAACGCCAATACATAACACTTCCATCCACTTTAATCAACTCTTGGATACTTGGATGATGAAGCGAAAATCGATTTATTTAAGTAACTTTACTTGACACGTAGTATCGATTTTTTGATTAAAGTAATAGAGCGTTCGTCAGAATGGGAAAACATTGACAGGATTCTACATTTGCTCGAATCAATGTGCCATCATTCATCGAAATGACGCTGGTTCGCCCTTTATTTCAATGAAAGCTTGTTAGTTGCTTCATTTTTCGACAGTTTCCTTTAGAAATGGAAACTAAGAAACAAATCGTTATTATTATTTTTCCTCGTTTCCAATCGATACTTTTGTTTACTAGAGGGTAATTGGTTTCATGAAATTTGTTTTATTGAGGTTAATGATGTGTCACTGAGCATAAAAGCAGGAAATGCCTTTAAATGGATTGCGAGATTTCCTAAAGTGGGACACTTATGATCAATTTCCAAGCAACATTGATGCTGTATTTCAAGAGGAATAAACGTAGTAAAATATTACTTGATTGTTTGGAAACTTTTCTTCATCATAAAATAACTGTAATTTACTGTTTTATTTGCAAAATGTATCAGTTTTGTTTCAATACATATCCAGTCATTTTCTAAATAGTGGATGTATCTCATCCTGTAAATCCTAGAAAATAACTTTAATTTATTTGGTAACCGTCGTAAGATTTGTTTCAAATGAGTGATCAAAGTTTTGGTATACAAAATAATTCCTAATTAACCACAATATATACCATTTATTTACGAAAAAATTATTGTAACTGTAAGCCTGTTTTAAACTATTAAGATATAACATGCATTAATTTAACATATTGCCTTACCTTTCAGGAGACAACTTTTTATAAGTATTTATCAAAGTTGACCAAAGAAGCATCTGATGAAACCATAACCTATATGTATGGTTACATCAGACAATTCCTATTTTTAATAACTTTTATTTGAATTATATTTTGGGGGTGATGCCTCTAGAAATTTATGAGATATATATTTCTAGATTTAGAAAATTAAAAATAATTAAACAAATAAATTGCATAACTTATAATAACTTGCGGTTAATTTTTTTCCTCATGAACATTATTGCCACTCAGAATTTTTTTAGCTCTATCTCTTCTTTTATAACTTTCTAAACGTGCTGCATCTTAGCTTCTTTTAATGGAAACCTTCATGCACAATTATTCCTATTTAATGGAAACAAACAAACTATAGCAGGTAAACAAACTTTTATACCCATGTACTGCTAATAAAAATAGTTTTACACTCAAATATATTTATATATTCTATACTATTAATTACGTTACCTTAAAATCAAAGCGAATTCGAAGAAAAACCTTTGCTTCTTTGACACCTTAGAAAAACCCAAACGGAGTGTATCATTAGAAACTCTATACACCAAAACGCTAAAACTTCTCAGTTTCCAACTCTAAGTGGCCGCTCAAAGAATAAAATAGGAAGTCATAGCTTAAGTGCTAAAATCCAACAAATGGGTTTTTCTCTTCCTGGAGTACTTAGAGCCGCAACCAATTTGTTCCACACATCAGTAAGTCTTAATTGCTCCTATTTCATCCCAGAAAGCGCAGAGAGGAGTTTCGTTGTCTACTGCCGCTGCTTTTTGGACAATAAAAAGCTTATTAGGGAGGGGAAGCCTCATAAAATGTATCATCGTGCTTTAGGAGGGGGCGGTATGGAAGATTGAGATTACGCGGTTGCGGTTAGCTCTTTTTATTAAGTGGGGGTGGGATGGATTACGATTATTGATTCTTTGGCAACAGATACTGTTTTTGTTGCCTATAGTTTCTCAGAATACGTAGTTTGGTGATTATTTGGAGTTTTATGATGTGGGGTGGTTAAGTTTAGTGTTTTTGGGATTTAAAAATATTTTTCGTTAAAGTTTTATGACATGTAGCAAACTTTTTACATAAATCATTATCATTTGAACTAGTTTTTTTATATTTTCATCCAGAAAACCAAAAGGTGGATACTGGGATCAATTAATAAACGGAAAGATGTTATCAAATATGGAAATGTAGTTTTCCTATTTATCAATTAAAGTTTTAAAAAATATTAAAACATAAGAATATAGCTAATTACAAGATGACATACTTATTTTCTAATTCCTGAAAAGCATTAATTAGGTAAAATAATTCTTTGAAATTTTCATAAATTAAATTATAGGGTTTTTCTTGTTTGCTACTATAAAACTACTTAGTTATAAGAGAAACATGATAGTAAGTTCTATTTTAGTTTTTTCATTAAGAAAATTTGTCAGAAATCTTAAGCAATGTACTAATAATTTAAAAAAAAACCTCAAATATATGTACTTTACTTTTAGAAACCAAAATTCCTGCAAATAAAATTAGATGGTTTTTTACCTATATTCAAATCAGGATATTGTTCATATCGATTTATTAATTTTGTTACCACAGTGCCAGAAACGCCAATATTTTTTTCTGGTTAATTCCATCTAAAAGTGGAATTTTGGAATCATTGAGTGATGCACACAATGCCATAACCATAGTCGACAGTAATAATTCCCCCCTATATTTTTCTTTAAAGCAAGCAATCAGTTTCGCATGTGTGTAGTAAAGTATATTCTCGACAATTTTCAAACGCGTGTTTTGATTGAAACCTGATAGAAAGCAAAATGAAGCTTTTGGCGTAATGGTAACGATATACTATTGTCGATTTGAATTATTCCACATCAAATAAAAACTATACTTTCTTAGATTTCTTTAAAAAAAATAACATTATCTATGATCCTACTCACAATTCGCATAATTTTCCACTTAATGCAACAATGTATCAAATAAATCTCTTTTCAATACAAAGTAGACTAGACAGCAAATAGATCTATCTACACATATATGCGAATAATTTTGCTTTTAACCTACAGATCTCCCACAAATCCCCACAGTCGGAATAAAACCCAGACAAACATTATAAAGAAAACGATATATCTCCCCACATCACATTCCGTCACCTGATGACGATGGCTAAAAATAGAACCAAAATACCACTTTCCCTATTCTTCGGCTCCACCCAATATCACTATCCCGAAGGTGAAAAATAAAATTCCAAGCAAGGAAGTCAATCGAATGTATAACGAAGCCAAAGAAGTTTTCTTCCAAGCTCCCCATTGATTCCCTTTTCTTCGGTGTTTCACTTGAATAATGATCTTGCGGCTTGTTGCTGGAAAATCTTCCACGGTTAGAAAGATTCATGATGTCTTGTCGAAGGTTTGAAACGGAATAACAAAGAGATAGAAGCAATAAGTCATTAGCTGTTGAAGGGATACATTGGTTTTATGAAGATTGATTGGGTGAATTCCTTTGATCTCGATGTTTTGAAAAACAAAAATGGTTGTAAGAAACAGTGTGAATTTCAGAGTGAATGAGTAATTGGAATTTTTTTCTGTGGGAGGAATTATAAATGATTCTGTAAACACTTCATTGCCTTCAACTGGTGTGTTATAGCCCACTCTTTACGTCAAAATCTAAATTTGAATAGAGCATTTTCAATCACATGACTCGGACCTAACAACGGCCTTAGCAACAGAATATGTTACAGTTTTTTTGCCCTACAGAGGTTAACAGTTACAGAAAATGACTAGCCGTGAAATTCTTCTATTGGAGCATTTGCAATCACGTGATCCTATACCTAAAAACCGCCTTAGCAACAGATAAACAACGGCCTTAGCAACAGTTAAAAGCCCTACAGAAGATACACAATTAAAAGAAAATAACCGGTTGTGACGTCACCTGAAAACACTCTATATTCATATATTAATTTTTAAAAGTAACACAGCTTCAAAATGAATGTTATGACTTAGTGACTAGAAATGAATAGTTTTTAACTTAACGGGCGCGCCATTTTCTATGTTTTCACATGAACTATTATAGAATAAATGTATGAAATATAAGTATTGTCTGTTTATCACAAGATGAGCACTGGAATAGTTACCTGGTTGTGGTGGTTGATAATTGAGGCCCCTAGTTTCAAAAACGGACTCTTACCAAAAACAAAATTTTACAGGAGGGAGAAAAAACTGTCATCATGACTAAAACAAGAAAAAATTGAAATTCAATCTATTTGCTGTATACAGCAAATAGATTGAATTTCAGATTTTTTTCAAATTTAATTTCAAATTTTTCTTGTTTTAGTCATGATGACAGTTTTTTCTCCCTCCTGTAAAATTTTGTTTTTGGTAAGAGTCCGTTTTTGAAACTAGGGGCCTCAATTGTGGTGCTTATGGATGTAAAAACTGTAAACGAGAGCTCATCTTGTGATAGACAGACAGTACAACAAAAATCAGGATTTAAGAATGTTTAAAGATTTTGAGCTTACGGAATTTTTAAATACCCCATTGAGCATGTTTAAAGATAAATTCATGACGTTCTAAAACCAACTTAATGATATTAAAGAGTAAAAAAAGTGTACGCAATTCTCTGAAACAAACCTTTAAAAAAAAACAAAGAATTTCGAGACACAAAATTGAAACATTTTAACACAGAATATACGTATACTTTGACACATGGTGCAGCTTATGATACGAAACCTTTAAGGAAAGGCATTCCCCTATTTTTACTACATCGGAAGGATATCAAATCATGTGATAGAACCGGTTCTGAATAGACCATCTACTATCTGCTGATGTGACAAGATCTTTTGGACTTGGTTTAGGGATGGCAACAACAAGAGGATGAGCAACAACAACAGCACTAATTCCAGAATATAATAAAAATGTACCCTTAAAATCCATAATCAGTTTCAAGCCAATTTGGATAATTGAATTTCAGAATAATCTGTCTCTATGATAACCACAAAGTTAAATGTCTGAAATAAATACATATATGTTAGGAACTTTGAAAAATATGCTTCATAAAATGTGTTGGTCTTTCAGATAGGTTTGTATTAAACCGTTGAGTGATAATTTCACCTTTTCGGTTTTATATTTTTCATTGTTCAGTCTCAAGACAATTTTTAAAAACCCGGTACTTTTTACAAACATTTTTATACTTCTTTCGTATAATTTTATCTATATATAATAAATATAAATTAAACTACCCATACCCTAAATTAGCGAGAGATATTAACTAATATTGAAGTTTTCAACCATTTAACGTTAATGTTCTCTTAAAGAATATCATTTCTTTACAAACATCCTCAGATATTCTCTTGATCATTGAGAGTATTTTAAGAATTTCAAATAGTAATTCTCTTAAGATCTGAACAAACGAAGTCTAGGGTTTCAATTATGTTTGTTAAGATATTTAGAAACCAGATCACGTAATGGAAATATTAAGAGAACCATCTCAGCATTTCTTAAATCCTTTCACGTTACTTTGTTATGAGGGTAATTTAATCCCTTAGGTAGGAAAGAATTGTTTGGTCAAAAGATCAACTCAAGATAAACGCAGATTAGAATGATTTAAAAAAACTCCCTCTTCTGAAATAAATTAGTAAAATTTTTACATATACTTCCTAATTAGTGGTTTAATAAGAGTATATATATCGTAAAATCACTTTTGTATTTGTGAGGATAGAGATTATACTGTTTATTATGTTTAATTCCTCACGAGTTTCTTTCAAAACTCAAACTTTATTAACGAATATTCTCTTTTAGAAATATCTTACATTTAACTATCTCCATCAGTTCAGTTCAGCTCAGTTTGTTCAGAAATCAGAATTTTACGATGGTTGGGATCTTCATTGAAGAATTCTGATTTATTATTCTTAAGTTAGCCTCAGGGAAAGGATTTGTTCTATAAAATATAAACTTTTTACATTAGGAGAACTTAAGATAAATTTTTCATTTTAATTGTTTTCCCATATCGAGAGTGTTATTTTATTATTATTATTAGGTAAAATTTTAAATAAGATAAGTTTCGGAAGTGTATTTTAAGTGCATTTAATACCTGGTGTTTTTAAAGATAGTAATTGAGACTTAAAGTATACATGTGTTTATAATGTAAATGTAAGGGTATATTTAAATATTAATTGACACTCAAACTTAAATTTTTAAGAAGGTTTTCACTTGCAAAACAATAAAAAAAAAAACTTTCTGCTTAAACCCAGTCTTAACACCACATATACAAATCAATACTTCACACTCTGCACCAATTAAAATACACCAATACCAAATCAATATTTACATTTCTGACCAATAAAATTTTCTTAAGTATTCCCAATAATATTCCCAAATACAATATATACTAGCCTTTTCCCAATGCACAAACCTACGGTAACCAGATCAATACCAAAAGGAGGAAGTTGAAATGAGTTCCAAAAATCGAAGCCATCAAATTCTAATCCATCCTTCAGACAAGACCCAGTGCTCTATTGTGATGACTATTTTTGCGAAGACGAGGTGAGGGGTGGGCAAGTTCTGATTATCGATTTTCTTTGCCCCCCCCCTTCAGCGATATGTTCCCCTACCCATATTGCCTTGAGAGATGAATTGACCAGAATGGGGAACTAGTTCTCTTGAATGAATAGTTCAGCTCAGTTTGTTCAGAAATCAGAATTTTACGATGGTTGGGATCTTCATTGAAGAATTCTGATTTATTATTCTTAAGTTAGCCTCAGGGAAAGGATTTGTTCTATAAAATATTTAATTAATTGTTAACTCAAAGATTGGTATTAAATTTTTAAAAAGCTCATGAAGGAACTTTTTTTGTAATGTTGGTGAAATTTGCATTCAGTAACTGGAATTTCACACTAAATTAGATCTTTATTGGAATATTTCTCGTTTTAGTTAAAAATGTATTGTTTGTACAAATTTTGTTATAAATCATAAGTTTAGGCTTCATAAAATCTCTGATTATTCTTTAGGGGGAAATTTTAATTGCGTTATTTACTTTAATTTTCAAACACTGAAACTTGTAGAGGATTTATTTTCAACTCATTCATGTGTGATGTCATATTATAAACTTTAGTAAAGCAATCCATTTCATAAATTTCTATTTTTTTTCTTGAAATTTCTCAATATTAACTAAATATTTTTACTCTTTTTACTTGGAGGTTAAAAAGTTAAGAGTTGTTCAGCCAGAAGACGCATTACTGGACTTGGCTTCTATCTGATGTAGAATAAAAAAAATATTTACCCAATATGTATAAGTTTTTAGTCTCAGAAATCTTAAGCCTTTTATTTCCACACCACTCGATATACTATACTATATTACTATTATACTATAATAGTATTACTAAACGATACTATTCATTACTCTTTTAGCATCTGGTCTCGTAGCAACGCAAAAGTTTTCTCTATAGGAGAGTAATTTATTACGAGAACCAAAGAAACCAGTTTTCTTGAATTGATTAATTATTATTTTATCCACTATTTATCTTTTAAGATTCAAGAATTATAAAAATTTTAACTCTTCAAAAATATTACTTAAAACAAGTGAAAATTAAAAAAAAAAAACATTATAAACCTTATCATTTTTAAATAATAGGAGATGTTAAAAATCCATTTTAAACTATTCTTTCATATGATTTTTTTTGTATAAAAAATAAACATTCTCTATTTACAAGTATTGATTTAACTCCCAAAATAATTTTTTTCTACTAACGAAAAACGTTCTATTCCTGGTATCATCCTAAAGGCTATATTTTGCATAAAGCGCTCTTTAACCAAGCAAACTGCTTGAATTTCTAAAGAAAGTGTTTCTAAAGTTAACATAGACTTGGTTGTTAGGGTTTACCTGATTGCGAAGAGTTGTCTTTCTTTTGGAAAGATTTCTCCGCACCCAAGTTAATCACATCTACAGAGGATCTCTCTTTACTGAAACTTCTTATTTTTTTTTCAGGATTTTACTAATGAACCTGTGATCTAGAGATTAGAGGGAGTTAACGTTGTTCTCTTATCGGTAACTGCCCAGTTTTATTTGAAATTCGCAGTTTGAAACAGTTTCAAAAAAAGAGTATTAAATCTTTTAAAAAATTAGTAAGGATTTTAAGTTTTAATTATATCTACTGAAATATTTATAAGTATTATTTTAATATACAAGGGTAAAGTATATTTCTCTCTTTTCAGAGTTTGAAGCACAAACAACACCGTAGTGCATTTTAAGGTGTTTTTTTGTAATTGAAACTTCCAAGGGTATTATATGTAATAAAAAATTGGTGTGCGCCCAGAATAACAAATATTTGGGAATATTTTATATACTTTTTATCTAAATTTTAATTGGCTATTCATCTCTAAAAATACGTTTCTAACGTGTGACACCTATGGTAACCTGAATAAACGCCTCAAGAAAAAAAAACTTTCCCTAAAGCATTAATAGTGAAGAGGTATTAAAACACTTAAAACATTACTTGAAATTAAAAAAATATTAAATTTAAATTCGAGTTCTATTTAATTTCAAGTTCTATTAAGAAATATTAAATAGTTTTAAAAATTCATAGGTTTGTTTGTTCTTATAAGTTAACAACTTGGTAAGTTGGTTCAAAACAGAGTCTATAATGGTTTCTAGAAACACATTCTTATGGTCAATATTAAATATTACAATATTAAACAATACAATATAACATTACAATATTAAATTTATCATTTTTTCGGTAAATGATTCCAAATACCTGATCATTTAAGGATTTAACCCAAACTTTCTTCTTCAAACATTAAACGATTCCAATAAAAGTACATTTGAATCTTATGAAGGCAATTTTTCAACTACGCTTATCAAATAAATTCCAAATTTCCCCGAGCCTTCCTTTTTAAACAGATAATAATGGGCACAGAGGAAGACATTCCCCTCGTTGAAACCAAATTCCATTTTGTTACGAATAAGAGATTCCGTAATGGTCTATTATGTCATTACCGACATGTAGTCACGCAAGAAAGAACAAATGATGTTCCATGTTGGGGTATTCTAACACGGAAAGAATCGTCCAGGATTCTTTGAAAAGGATTCGAAATACAGTTTCTTTGTATCATCCGCTAATAAAGGTGTGCTCTGCTTCTTGATTTTGTCTTAATTAAATGTTCTATATTTAGAAGTATCTCTGTTCGCTGGGCTAATGGGTCCGCTTTAATTATAGCTTCAGTGGTGTTGGTGCGCTTTGTTTCGGTGTATGTTGTAATGGATGGGGAACAGCTGAGGCTACATGAGATACCTTGTTTTTAACATAACGAGTTCTGAATTTGGTATGAGAATAGTAATGTTGTTTTAGATTAAACCTGCGTTCACGTTTAATTCTGTGGCAAAGCGTGCCCCCTTGATAACCTTAAAGCTCTTCTACGCAATAATTTGTGAAATATGAATGGAGCACATCTAAACAGGGGAGGATCTATGTTTGACTTCAGAAGGGGACACCAGGATTTTTAAAACTGCGATATTGAAAAAAAAATGTATTGAAAAATCTATACACATTGACCAAAATCTATACCAAATCTTCTACCAAAGCTTCAAAATATTGTTTTATTTAAGAAATAAGGTGTCATTTTATCCTATGAATTTTTTTTTAATTCTGGAGGGGCACGTGTTCCCATGCCACTCCCTGGATAAGCTACTGCGTCCAAAATATAATAAAAGATTTAAAAAGCCAAGAAAAGTTATTTATTCTACAAGTCTTATTATTTAAGTTAAATTTAAAATCACAAATACGTGGTAATTTTCCTTATAATGTGATACAAATTTTTGTTTCTTATAATTGATATTCTAACACATTCATAACAAAGGACCTTTTAAGGTTGGGAATATGTGAACCTTATAAGATCCTACAAAAATATCAATTAAGATAAAATTTTGACCACCAGATGTACACATTCAAAATATTTTAATATGAAATATTATTACCTTAAACACTGCAGAAAGTAAGATATTTTAAGTTTTTCAACTACAACTTTGATTCAAAGTAGTGTTGGTTATGATACAAAGAATTATAATAAATTTTTAATAACAGTTAGCTTTTTGCCAAGAAGAGTATACTTCAATTTTTTTTTAATTTATCTTCTTAAGAATTTTTTTTATAATAAAGCAAAAAATAATAATTTGTCATAGAGCTTTTTAGAATATCTAAGAAAAGAAATCTTCTAAGAATTATTTTTAAAAATATTTTTGTACAATAATTAATTTTCCATTCATCTTCGTATGCTTAGGAAATATTTTATAAAATATATTTTATGAATAGTTAGATAAAATAGGTACGGTTTTTAAATACGTATATCATTACTTTAAGCACATGGCTTCTGTCCCATCATTCTATTAACTATTAAGAGTCAACAACAGAAAATGGAAACAATCCAAGATTTCGGTCCTCATGACTCACGACACTCTTTTTTAATTCCTCATCTTATCACAACTTTCCCCACTTACCTCAAATGACAGCTTCGCGTAAGAAGATTAATATCTCACGGAAGTTGAACTAATGCGGATTTCATATTGAGAGTCATTCCATTTCTTTCTCCGATACAGAACACGAAAAGAATGGAACCTGGTGTCCTTCCAAGATCGTTCTCCTAAAAAAAAACAGCTTTGTTGAATTTATGGTGAATAATTCATATGCATTTGTGCATTTCTCATCCCTCTGCTAAAAGTGAAGAAGCTGCTGAAAAATTATTTAGTAGCTAGTTTTTATAGTTTTTTTTGCCGGAAGAATCTGCAAGTGATTTATCTTCATGAGGAAATTAATTTCTGTAAGTGTTTTATCATAAGGGCTATTTCGCGGTCGGAGTTTTTAAGTGGAGATAAAAAAAAATGAATGGATGGTCTCTTGTGTTTTTCCTTTATATTGGGTGTTTCTGAAACATTAAACAGTTTTCATTTGTTGCAAACTTTTAAGTTTTGAGCTTAAAATATGGTATCTTTCATACGGTTATTGGGATTTAATTTATAAGAGTAAATTGAGTTTGCTATCACATCAATAATAAGGAGAAGTTATCACAAAGTCTTATTTATTTTTCATTGAAATCCTTTATAATGCTTTACGTTATTTTGAAATCCAATATGTTAAGCTATTTTTGTGAGTTGCATTAATAAAACATAAATCCAAGTAATTATTCAATTCACTAATGGCCATAAAAAATATTTTAGCATTTTATATCATAGACCTCCGGATTGATAAAACGTATAATAAAGTAAGAAAATAGTCTGAGGTATATTTTAGTGGTTTAGTTTGTTTTTACTCAAAGATGGGAAAAATATTAGAGTCATTGAATATGTACTGTAATTATGTTTGTAAAAAAGGGCTGCGGTTAGGTAATAAACCAATAAAAGTATGGAAATATAATTAGTTGGAGTCCAAACCTGCGTATTATAATATGTTAATTAAAATTGTTTTATTTCATCAAAATATGAAAAAATACTACCTTTCTCTAAATAAATATATTTAAACTATTATATAAAACTGTATAAGAAATTATTCAACATAGTTAATCTACATAGCATCCAGTTATAAATTGGTTTTCAATTATAACATTAATAGAAATGCCTGCATCTTTGATTAATTTATTCACATTCAACTTTTATAAAGGTTATGAGTGTTTGAGTTATTTTTAATTATGTTTTTAATTGGCAATGATAGAATATAGATGTATAGATATCTTAATAAACTTATATAAGAGTTTTATAATTTCCGCTTCAGTATCCTTATAATTTATGCTTTGTATATTTTTAATAATTTAAGGAAATATCATTCATTATATCTTTATACTTTCAACCTGATATTCTTTAACCACTTTAAAATACAATATATATAGCTGTTTTTAAATAACTTGTGTAAACCGAAATTCCAAAATGACGTCGACTTAAAATGCTTTTATGTTTACTTTACAAAGCATTCAAGTTATTATGTCTTTAACTATAAAATATTATTGTTATCATCAACCAATATACCATATTGTTATTACTACATTTTTACCCATATTAATCTCAATAACTTCATTTTGAAAAAGACATTATCTCACAGTGAAATAACCGAGCCATCTTCCAAACAACTCTACTTCAATCCATTGCCACCGCAAATGCTCACCAATACCCGTTGCCAAAAAAACAAACGAAAACCCAGAGAAAGGGATATCACAAAAATAAAAACAGTTACTCCTTCTCTGCAGATAGCATCTATACGTAAAAGAGTCGATAGCACAACTGAAGGCGAGCCCGAAACTTGGTGTGTTTTTCTATCGGATATGAGAAACAGCTGTACGCGTCATGTGATCCAAGCATTTTCCCTGGAGCTGACGCGAGGTCTTGTCTTTGGATACATCTGACGTCTGAAGTCGCGGTGTTTGTGACGTAAAGAATGTCGGTTCCAAATTTTCAACTGGGTGTTGGGATTGGTGGAAGGGGTGCCGTCTTTTTATTGGGGATTCTTTTTTAAAAGAATGGTTGGGGTTAAGGGTTAGATAAATTTAGGATTATTTCATTTAGTTGATATTGAAATAAATCGTAGTTTAGCATTTTAGGGAGTTATTTTTGGGTTATAAATGGAAAGGTATTAATTTTAATTGCCCAAAGATTATTGGTTGATTTTCATATAAAAATAATAATAATAAAAATTTAAAGAATATTAAGGATATGGATGGAAAATTAAGGAAATTAAGATGGGGTGGTTGTATTCTGGGGCAGTGATGAACACAAATAAAGTTACTGGACGAATAATCTTTGAGGATTAATTAATCTGAAACATTGTAGACACTCTTTTAAAATAGGAATACTGTAGTAAGGTTTTTGAAGAAAAAAAATTCCTTTGAAGAGAAGAGAGGAAAAAAGAGAAGTGAACATTCTGAATTCATTCAGAAGGCTTATAACGCCCCTCGTGGTAAAATAAGAAAGTTAAAAAAAAGTAATTAAAAAACTAAAGAACGAAGGGAGCAAGTGAATATAGGGTGGGTTGCCCAGTGAATGAACACTCCCAGTGAATGAACACCTGGTCGTATAATCTCAATTATTAAGCTATTTGAACTCTGTAAAGACTGTTACTAAAATTCAGTAGTTGCAATGAGACCTCCTAGAGGCCAGGCAATCGTTGATTTAACCGTATATTCTGATTTCAGTCTGTGTAAATTTTTTTACTGATACTCGAGCTTCAGACCCATGAAAAAGTCTCCGGTAAGTTAAGATTTGACTTGATTCATTCATATTTTTCTGGCTTATAATTGCGCTTATTATGATTTTTGTTGTTTTTTATCAAATGTTAAAGACTTAATCTTTGATATGGCATAATTCAGAAAGCTGTACTTTTGAAATTGCGATAGATAAGGGGGTGTTCACTTACTGGAAGTGCAAACTGAGATTTCCCAGTGAATGAACAGGTGTTCATTTACTGGGGAAAATGCATATTTCGTAAAACCTCATGATTATAGTTTTATTTGATTCATAATGATGTAAGCTAAACTATGTAAAAATGCGCGATGATCAAAATTGTGTCCTTCCAGTAAATGAACGGGGTATGTTGATTAGAAAGTACAAGTGTTCACATACTGGAAAGAGTAATTAAACTAAGATTTACCAGTAAATGAACAACCTTCATACTATGGGAAACTGCTTATCTCGTGAACCAAAAGACCTATAGGCTTATTTGACGTCTTAAACTAGGAATAGGTTATGATAAAGATCAGTATTGTCTTTCCATAGAATAAGTTTTTGATTTAAAAGTCTAGGTTTATACAGGGTGTATCATTATGAATGGGAAAACTTCTAGGGGAGGTAGACATTATAAGGGTTCAGAATTGCATAGGAACCCATGGTCCCAAACGACAGGCATGGACGTATATAAGGGGGGGTTAGAGGGTCCAGACCCCCCCCCCCAATAGCCTAAACCTTATGTCAGCCAAACAAAAAGGTTCCTGTCCCAAATATTCAAAAAATGAGTGAAAATACAACTTTTTGTATCAAATTTTCTGGGAGAAGACCCAGACACCCCTCTTTTGCTTGAGGGCATGTATTAACCACACAAATTTGTGATTAAGTTCACAAAATTTCACATTTGGCCTACAATTTACTCGGAAAGGGAAAACTATTAGAAACATTTTGGGTTACAGAATCCCTTCAAAACAGTTTAGTAACGGCTCCTTTGGTCCTGAGGTCTTATAGGTTTTGCCCCCCCCCAATCAAAAAGTTGAACTTACGCCTATGGTACTCCATTTTGTCCCCCTCGTGATAAAGGTTAACCTAAGCTTTTATAACCCCTTGCTACGCTCAGAGGGAATTTCAAGGTATACAACCCCTCTTTCGAAACCTCAAACTTTAAAATTTTTCCCCATAGAAAACGACCAACCAAAGTTACTACTTAATGAAAAAGTGGGTAAATAGGATTCAGGAGTCCTCCTCCAAAAATGTTTAAATTTTAGTATACTAAATAGTCTTCTATATAGCTACTTTTTATGGGTTTTCAGGGAGCTTCGCGGGCCGCATGTGGCCCGCCAGTTGGAAAACCCTGTTTTAGATACACTTTCATTGCCCATTGCGACCCCTGAAAGAAGTTTCTTGACCCCCCCCTTGTAAAAGCTATAGCTACGTCCGTGCTAGGAGGTATTGATTATTAATTGTGTTAAGATGGAATATGCAATTAGTATAACGTCGCAATCGATGTTTGGCAAGATTTGCACCCACCTAATCCTAAGTAACTTTTTTTTTGTGTGTGTGTGTGTGTGTGTGTGTGTGTGTGTGTGTGTGTGTGTGTGTGTGTGTGTGTGTGTGTGTGTGTGTGTGTGTGTGTGTGTGTGTGTGTGTGTGTGTGTGTGTGTGTGTGTGTGTGTGTGTGTGTGTGTGTGTGTGTGTGTGTGTGTGTGTGTGTGTGTGTGTGTGTGTGTGTGTGTGTGTGTGTGTGTGTGTGTGTGTGTGTGTGTGTGTGTGTGTGTGTGTGTGTGTGTGTGTGTGTGTGTGTGTGTGTGTGTGTGTGTGTGTGTGTGTGTGTGTGTGTGTGTGTGTGTGTGTGTGTGTGTGTGTGTGTGTGTGTGTGTGTGTGTGTGTGTGTGTGTGTGTGTGTGTGTGTGTGTGTGTGTGTGTGTGTGTGTGTGTGTGTGTGTGTGTGTGTGTGTGTGTGTGTGTGTGTGTGTGTGTGTGTGTGTGTGTGTTGAAGAAATTTTAGAGTTCTTAGTAAACAATTTTCTATTTTATGTAACGCAGGCTGATCAGTTGAAAAAAAATCATGGTATTTTTCAGTGTTCATTTACTGGAAGACACTGTTCATACTTAGGGCAAACTTTGTTCATTCACTGGGTCTATCGCAATTTTTTCACTCAAAGCAGGATTCCTTCAAAACTATTGATTTCTGAGATCTGGAAATACTTCGATCATATAGCCAAGAAAACGCCAGTGTGGAAACATACCTTATTTTTAAGAATTGACCGAGATAAAGCCCTGAAAAAATTTTTTGAAGTGGGAAAATCGCAAACCCAAATGCTAAGTGTTCATTCACTGGGCGGTTCACCCTATGTAGCACTCTTTCAGGACTAAAGAAAAAGTTCGCAAATTTGCAATGTTCATTTTAGTTTTTTTTTTTTTTTAATAAAAATGTGTCTTTATTTAACTGAAAAATATAAAACTACATAATAACTGAAAAACTTGCCTATTTGAGGACCCTGGAATAGTGCTATTTTCACATGCTAATATCTTCTCGAATATGTTACATGTTTTTCTATGCGTTTTTTATGATTTTTCAAACAATTTTCTCATTGAAGTTTTCACTCTATACCCTTTAGTGTTATTTATATTTTTTTAACTTTCTTATTCCGACACTAGAAAAATATTTAAGAACATTAAATATTAAGCCGTTTGTTGCATCCTTCTGGGAAACTCACAAATTCTAGTACACAATTTCTTAAAAATAAAAAATTCACAGATTTTAGATAGATGTCGCCACGACTAAAAATCACTAACAAAAACAGATAAAAACACTCCATTCCTTAAATCCTACTTGGGTGACTCATAAATTTTCATACACTAATTTTTAAAAATCAATAGTTCATGAAATCATAGATAGATGGCGCCACGATATGTTGAGAAAATCTGTTTCCCCTACAACCAATGAATGCTACAACACATGAAAATAGGGACCTCAATTATTGATTTTCTTTATAGCTCTCACCTTCCCCTTCACACCTTTCATGGTTTGGTTCACCCTTTATTTTTAATTACAATACATAACTTTTAAATGTGAATAAATATTTATATTCAAGGATTAAACTATAAATACATCTTGCTGAAAAAAAATAATTTATTTAAAAAAGTTAAAAGAATAATGTATCAAATAGTGTGTAGCCCTTCGTGCCCTTAAACTTTTTACTTACATTTTACCAAAAAAAATTTTTCCTTTTTATATTCAAATAAGTGTCAAATATTCCAATACATTGCTACCAAATAACACCATCAAATGTCACATTTAGAAATCAAAATGCAAAACCTCAAAAGCTTCTAGATGACATCGTTCGCTCGTTTCACATCGATATTTCATTACAATATCACTTTTTCCGTTTTCCTAGAATATATCCCAAAGTAATCGAGAATTCCAGTAATTTCCTTTTCCTAGGATGTTAGACTGACAGGCAAAAATATTTAGAAAAAGAAAGAATCACATTTCCATATCAAAAGGATCCTTTTTTTTTTTTTTTTTTTTTTTTTTTGTTATGGCCATTTCCGAAGTTCTTCATTTTTTCAATTTATTGTCTGACGTTTCCTTATTTACAACTAGCTGAGTCAGAATATTTAAAATGAGCTATGGGGAATCATTCTTCCGTTCTTAAGAGTGTACTTTTTATGGGAATATTCTAAACGGAGTTTCGCATAAATAATGATGTCATTTTACTTGATTTGTCATGAGTAATATTTTCCTATCTAATATTTTATGTAGAAAATTTGGAGAGGTATTTATATTTCTTTTGCCATCCTTTTAAAAACATAGTTAAGCTTTTTTAGTTGTCAAAAACTGTGTAAATAAAAACTGTACGATTCAAATAATTTTAGTAATTAATTTTTTCTCACTTTTATAACACCACTAAGATTATGACTGTTCTTAAAGATACCCCACGTCTTTCTTTTTATTGGAAATATACGTAATTTTTATTTATATTCTCAAGCATAATTATAGATATATCTCTGAGCAACAAAACTTTTTTCTACTAGCTGTACACTCCTAGTAACATTAAAACAAATTCTTTATAAATATTATGAATCGATATTAAGGATTTATCTGAACTGGTTAGAAAGAAAGCTGTGAGAATAATCCTATAAGAATTTACTTTAGAGTACCTAGCTATAGTTGTTTTTACAACTGTGCATGTTTTGTTCTTATAGAGAAGAAATTTATTTCATTTTGTGGTTTTAATTATTTTTGGTTGGCTTAGGTAACTGTCAATCTAATGTAATGTAGGATTATTAAGAAGTTATAGAAATATATGTACGATTTTCTATCAAACCAACTCGTTTAGTGACTTGATTCAAGTATTTCTTAGTTTAAAAGCTTTTGTTTTGATAAAAAATTATGAATATAAATTAAATATACACTTATACAACTTGTGTACAAAGTAAAAAAGGGGTAAGGGATACTTCTTATCGAACAAGAAATAGTTTTAGCTGAATGTAGAGCCGAGGACAAAACATTTGCAACTATAAAATTCAGAATATCTTTCAAAGGCTACTAACAATACATGAAAGGTTCTTATGTAAAACCAAACATTGTTGAAATTCTATCTTCTTTTTGGCCTAGATAAGTCACTATAGTTCAAAGACACAAAATGTTTTAGTATTTTACTATCTGTATAAATAGAGATAAATCAAGAATAAACTAGAAAACTATTTCACTTATTTTTTTAGTGGAATTTAATATTTATTAAAAGTATAGCTCTGTAAAGAGGTTTATTTTACTTTAGTTATTTGATTTTTATTTTTGGTATTTTTCTGCAAGTGAACATATTTCCATTTGCAAAATCAGTTCGCAACGAGATATTTTTATTTACTAAGTAAAAGAATATTGTATCTTAACTATGCATTAAACTATGTGTAACTACAGCTAAATCAATAGGTTTCTTTTAGATACAATAACCATAACACTTACCCCTTACTCAACTTTCTAGTCAAGGTTTAATTTATCTTATAACTATTGTTTTTCCCCAGAAATAAGTGAAATAGAAGTTTTAGCATTATTAAAAAGTAGCATTTAGTATTAATTTTAAGTTATTGCCTGTTAAAATTACATGGATGAATGTTTCACCATTCAAAATATTAGTTTATTCAAACATAAAAGTATTAACGTTAATAAGAGGTCGCTAAATAGAAAGTAGATTAAAATTGTCTATCCTTTAAATTGTTTTTATGTAAATTTCAGTTTATTTTAATGTGAACTACAAATGTAAAGTTTTCTTCAAATTATTTTCTAAACCCTCATTGTCATACATTATTTTCTAGTTTGTACTTGATTTTTATGCAATTATTCTGGAAATTTAAAAGTCAAAACTAATAATGTGTGAATTATCAATAACATCACAATAGTGAATCTTGAATGCAACCAACAACCTTAAATATTTTTACTTACTTTGTTTCAAATAAAATAGTGCTACACATAAAGGATGCAATTTCTTTCAAATGAATTGATAACTTATTACTGCTCAAAACGCTAAAAATAAAGAACGTAGAAAAATACCAAAAAGCTGATAGATGTTTGCTTAGCACACACTGCCTGTGTTGCGTAAAAATAAAATGCATGCGATGAGTCATTTCAAGCAAAAGCAATTTTGCAGGTTATAAGATTGAGTCTTGATTTTTAACTAGGTTTTTTTTTCAAAGTGCATCTTACTTTTTAGATAATTTAAAGAAAACAAGCTTACAAAAATAGATGAGGATGCCATTGAAGATTATTCTAACATTGTAAACTGATACAGTTTAAGTAAATTGAAAAGTTATTCTAAAACTTAAATACTTTATGTTAGTAGGAAATTTCAGTCTTACTGTGAAAAAATATGAGTAACAATTCAACGAAATTGAAGGATTTAAAAATTTACTCTACTCCCTACAATCCACCGATATTTCTTATTTTCAATAGCGTGTGTTTTGGGCACGAGAGTATAAATAAATACTTGGTTTCTTAATGATTCATAATTTAGTATTTAAACAAATATCCCCAATTTATTTCACAAAAGTGTTATTGAGGGGATACTGTTATCAACCAAAGAATTTCCACATCACGAGTGAACGCTTCTAACCATATAACAACACTCTTCGTTTCTCAAAAAAACATGTATAAAATAGTCTTAATATAGTATATTTTATCTCTATTACGGAATTTCATAGCCTCAAACCCAAACATAATTGATTTTATTATCAACATTTTTTAAACATTTACTACCAGATTGGCTAAAAAAGATAGGCTGAAATCGTTTTTTAAAGGACATTATTCTTTATTGGAAAAAACAATCCCCAACTATATACACATAAATTTATTTTCATAAATCGATGTAAAATAGAAGAGCAATACCTACCCTTTCAAACCAAACTTTACCATTTCTAAGATTCAAATCAACACTCATAGTTACTTGTTCGAATATCTCATCTACTTCATAATAAATCACCCCTCTCGGCAATACTTTCAAACATCGATGATTATCGAGCTCTAAAAATGATAAATAGATTGAATGTGCATAGGTTTTATGATGATTCTCCAACTCCATAATGGTTTTAAAATCACAGATTTTCCTGATAACATGGAGAGTCGATCCATAATCATCTTTTGATGGTTTTCAGATTTACAGACTAGGTGAAAATATGAACCAGATAACCTTTAAGATGATCTTCAATGGATCGTCTAATGATTGTATTTTGGTATGGTACATGCTGAAGGAGCTAAAAACTTTCAGCTTGCTGAGTTCGTCTAACAAAATTAACTTTAAGAGAATTACTGAATTTTTTTCTACTTAGTTGAATAATCTTCTTCAAAGTAGCATATTAACATAATTATATTTAGTATACTAGCATAGTTATATTTATTACAATTGTAGATTTGTTTTAATGCTTTATTACTTTATTTCATTTTTTATTCAATTATTTATTTTTACTTTGTACTTTTTAGAAGATGTCTAGCTTAATGGACACTAACCGCCTATCTGGTTCGAGACTTCACACGGAACCAACACGTGACCTAGACGTCCGTGTGACGTCAGACGGTTAGAGTCCATTTTCAAAATTTTTATACTTTCATTTTTTTTTTTTTTGCAATTTAGTTGATTTGATTCAAAATATATTCGTTTTCAGGATTTCTGGCATTATTTAGATTTTATCGTAAGTTGGTAGATGGGTAGTTTTATGGCACGATGGACCTTTGGTCGTGGTGAATGCCTATCTCCCCCTCCACCTTGTAAATATATTCTAAGTAGATTTAATGACTCCATATGATACTGTGCAACAAGAAAGTCAGTATTTATGAAATAAGCAAAAAAAAAGAGATGCAACCAAATCTAAAACCTTTCAGTCATATGCAACCATTGTTCACGTATCTCTCCCCATTTTACCCCCAAACTATTTTTAACACCATGACCATCCCCCATACACACAACCATAAGCGACCACAACTACTCTCTTCCCTATCACACAACACAAAATCACCACCCACCTCATTTAAATTCTACCCCGTATACACAAACAAACACAAAAACCCCACCAAAACAAGAAAATTTAAATACAAAACGAAGCCTAATCTCTACCCCACCAAAAACACAAAGCTGATCCAATCTTCACCCAACATTAATAAACCCTCGGTCCTATTCCCGGGGAAAAACGGGAGAAGAAATCCATTCCCGGAGTCCGGTTTCGCTCCAGGAATGACCGCAGAGGCCTGGTTATGCATTATAGATGATAACCCCTGTTTACACAGTCCCGTATGTGAAGGATGCGTACAGCGTGTCATGACTCCGGAAATTGCTCCTACGTGACCCGTGGGTGAGATACAGAATTGTGGTGTTTTAACGTTAACTCTCGGGTTACCTACCCTTTTGAATGGTTTATGTTTAGTTTTTCGTCTAATTAGGAAGTCCTGTATGTTGGTTTTTTTTCATGGGGTTACACATTTTGATTGCAGGTTGGAGTAATTAAATACGTTGGATGCATACACTATTCCATACTTTAACGTTAGCACTTGGTTTTAATGATTTATGCAAAGTTTTTTGTCCAATTAGGAAGTGCTGTATGTTGGGTATTTTTCATGGGGTTACACATTTTCAATGCAGTCTGGAGTGGAGTAATAATTAAAAACATAAGATGCATAAACTTTTGCATACTTTAACGTTAGCTCTTGGTTTAATGATTTATGCGAAGTTTTTCGTCCAATTTGTAAGAGCTGTATGTTGTTGTTTTTTTCATGGGGTTACACATTTTGATTGCAGGTTGGAGTAATTAAATACGTTGGATGCATACACTATTCCATACTTTAACGTTAGCACTTGGTTTTAATGATTTATGCAAAGTTTTTCATCCAATTAGGAAGTGCTGTATGTTGGGTATTTTTCATGGGGTTACACATTTTCAATGCAGTCTGGAGTAATAATTAAATACATAAGATGCATAAACTTTTGCATACTTTAACGTTAGCTCTTGGTTTAATGATTTATGCGAAGTTTTTCATCCAATTTGTAAGAGCTGTATGTTGTTTTTTTCATGGGGTTACACATATTGATTGCAGATTGGAGAAATCAAATACTTTAGATGCATGCACTTTTGCATACTTTAACATTAGCTCTTGGTGTTAATGATTTATGCAAAATTTTCCCTCCTTTAGTTAAACTTGTATATTGTTTAAATTTTTCGGGAGATTACGCAGTTCCCAGGTTGTATTTAGATAATAAATTATACAATATTTGGATGGATACATTTAAAAAAAAAGAAGCTGAAGTATTTATAATTAAGTTAACTGTAGAAGAAATAAGTATCAATGTCACGGGGAGTTAGAGGTACATGAAATTAAAAAAGCAAAAACAAAAAAGGAAGATAAACGAATTGATAACTGAAATTCCTTGTGCAAACTAAGCTAATAGGAAACATATTTAATTAGTGTGTTTTTCTTTTATTTTATTGATTGAGTTTTTCTAAAATTAATTCAATATCATAATTTATAAAGACTGATTTCCAATTATCATTAATGTCATCAAAAGCTTTCATTTGTTTTACATTTGGATTATGAGTAAAAGGTAGGTTTTTTTTAATTCGGTGAATTGTTTTCAATTCTTTACAAAGGAGTGTAAAAATATCCTAATTAGTAACAAGATGAAGCAAAAGTTACATAAAAATATGTAATAATATGTAAGTATTTTTAGAAACTCAATAATAATTTCAATTCTGCAATGCTTTCAAAAATTTCGAACAGTTAACGCATAAAACTTTTTACTATCAAAGGTAAAATTTAACTTTTACGGGAATTATTTTTATTAAACTTAATTTTTTTAAATATTCATTTCAGTGAGGATATATTTTTTGAATAAACTTTAAACTATATACAAGTCCAGACGAAAAACTGCGTAAGAAAATGTTATTTCCCTCTACCATACATCTAAAAGATTCTTTCTAGGTTTAAAGATAGTATGAAAAATATTTTACTGGCTCTCCCAAACAGTATCTATCGTTATTTACACCTTTGGAGAAATGGGCTTATCGATAGATCAAAATAGTAAATGTCTTATTTTGTCTCAAAACAGCAAAGTTCATGCGTCTGGACCGTTTAAGCTTCTGCACGAGTAGATATTCTGAAATGCTGTAAGTTTACAGATAAATATAAATACTACGTGACGATTTTCATCAAATCAAGCTTAAAACATTTAAAACGTGTCTCTTACTGTATGTCTTTTTGCAACAAAGTATAAAAAATAACAGAAAATATTATTCTAAGGTATTAAAGGTTAGACACTGTTTTCAGTTTTTAAACTGTGAAGAGGATTAGGTAGTAAAGAAAAATATTTATTTAATTATCTTTCGTTAAACCAATTTCTAAATCATCCCATTTTATCATCTAAAATTATTTTAGGTACGAATTTCTTTAACATCCGGATAGAGTATAAAAATAGCCTCCTGCAGTTTTTGATCTCTGAGAACAGAACGTTGATGTTAGTTAAATTTAATGTATGCAAATTAAGTAAAGAAGTACAGCACAATTAATTATAGGGAATATTTTAAAGAGGAGACTTCTAGAAATGGCTGTTTAGGTTTCTTTTTTCTTTAATTACACCCATTTTTAATTAATTATTTTTTATTTTGATTCTTCAAAAGAATAGTCAGATCTGGATTTGTTCCTCGGGAAAATATGCCATGTATGTCTTTGAAAATTAAATCTTAATGTTCAAATAAATTGTCTTAATGGAAAAGGAAGTGCAGAGAGTAGTTTTTTAATTAAAATATTTTTATTCTGGAAATGGTTAACGTAATGCTTTCATTTATCTTTAACTGCAAGTTTTTGCATAATTTTAAGTCCTAGTGTTTTAATTTCACCTTTGTTTTAGATAAATGAATTTTCACAATACCTTGAAAATTTTCGGCTACTCTAAGCTTATTTTTTACTCTGAAGAGAAAGATTTAAATTACGAGAAGTGGAAAAGAGAATTTTTTTTTTTAGTTTCAAATGGATTGTTTACTCTGTATGAAAAGTATTTTAAACATATTTTTTTTTCTATTTTAAAACCCAAAGATGCCAAAGTTTAAATATAAAAATGTGTATCATTCAGATAGTTTTGGAACACACAAAGCAGTGTTTTTTTATAACTCATTTAAATATCTTCTCTCATTAAAGTTTCATTTGATGAATTTAACTTACGATTTAATTAAGAAGTAATGTGTATTGCATGTTCATTAAATATGTATGTTTGTTGTTCACGCAACGTTGTTGAAGTAAAAAATTGAATAAAAGATCAAAAATAATAAATATAGAAATTGATCCTATGTGAAAATGATAGTTTTTTTATTTGAAATAGTACATGCATTTAATCAGAATTGTTTTAATTACTGACCGGTAAGGTAATTCAACCGAATTTGGCATTTCATTTTCAAAGGTTTATGCATAAAAAAAGCCAATAAAGAATTATTATGTATGTGAATAAATATCTTTCTTATTCCAGTATTATAAATAATTACTGAAATTATGATAGTGTATTGTAATTACAGTATGGTTCTCGTAACATATTATTTACTGTAATGGATAGTATATACAACATTTTTTAGAAACTACTTTATTTTTTTACTACTTTTTTATTTTTACTGCTTTTTTTATCCTTTTCTACATCTCTATACTTTTATAAGGTATTCTAATTATTTCATTTGTTGTTTGGAATTAGAGTTTTAGAATATTCCTATGTGGCGCTTCTGTAATTCCACACATAACTAAAATGCAATCAAAAGTACTGTCTGGAAAAATTTGCCCCCCAGACCAAACATTCCACAAACAAACAAAGTGCACTAGTTTATACGCAACTCTGCCCATTAGTAAAATGCACTATTCCGCTATTTGGCAAAAGGTTCCAGATAGTTTTCTCTTTACTTACCGAATCCCTGAGGGGTGGGGCAACAAATTGGGAGGGTCGAACACGTGATCCCGTTAATAAATCCGTGGCAGGGACTGCGGAATCTTGTTTCTCTGTACCAAACTCTGTATTTTCGCTATTGACGAAGGATTTTCATTTGTGGAAGTACTTATAATGCTTTGTTCCTTTATTTTGTTATAACTCTGCTCTTTCATAGTCAGAACTTTATTGGGAACTTTCATTTGTTGTAAATTAATGTTAGTTTTATGTTATTAAAAGTGACAACGCATGGAAATGGTTTGGGATATAAATTGCATAAAATAAACGTTCTTTTATTAGGCTTTACTTGTTGTTTTAACTATTTTTATTGATTTACGACACTTTAGAATTCTATCCGGAATAAAGACCCTTCAATGTTTGAATTTATATAGAATTTTTTATATCCTTGGAAAAATTAAAATTAAATTGAAAGACTTGATAATATGTTCAGTACTGCAATTTTTTATGATAAACCCCAAATATTGAAAAATCGTTTTAAGCTTTTTGTGAACAATAATAAATAAGCCAGACATAAGGATGTATTATTATTATTTTACGAAGATTTTAATTATTAATTTCAATAAAGCCTATTATAATTTTGGAAAATGTTGAAACCTTTACCATGAAACACCATTCAGTTAGGAAAAGCAATAACTTCTGCATTATAAAATCAATCTAAGTTAAAGTTTGTTACATCATCAAATAACGGAATGCTTTTTAATATTTTTACGTGTAAGTAATCAGCTTGACGGTTATGTAGTACTGGTTTTCTATTAATTATCATTACATATTTTAAGTTGAGCTTATATCTCCTATCTCTACTATTAACCTCAATTAAACTATTTATATACTTGATTTACAATTTGAGGTATAATCTTTCAATGAGAATGTATTGAGAAAAAAAAAACCCTGCTTAGAAAATACAATTCATTACAAAAAAGAAAAGAACATAGATTAATATTCCATCAAACTGAAGCAATTTTGGCATGATGTTAAAATATATCAGCAATTGAAAGTTCAGGGGTTTTGACCGAACTTAATTCCATATTTAATTCAGGTAATTCAACATAAGACACGAGTTGATTAAATCAATACAAACACATCTTCCTCCCACAGTCAAGCATTTAAGTCTATTTCCACTCCTTTTTCCCTTCACTTTTAATAACAATAGATTAGCTTTTTAAAAATGTCTTTCAAAATTGAATTACAAAACAAGAATCAACTCTTTCGTACATTCAACTCAATATTTATAAATAATGAATTTACACCATTCCTAAATATTTCTGTTAGCCAATTAGGTCCTTAGCCAAGCTGTTCTCAGCTTAGTGTCAATCCCTTTGAAAGACAGGTTTAATATTGGTACTGCGAGAAGCTCTGTCTCATTTAATCTAATAGATTTTCTCTAATTAAAATGCCTGTCAGTACCAAGCTGTACGTTTATTTCAGTGGGTTCTCTGAACTGTGAGATACGAAGTTCTGTTGTTTTTGTTTTACGAGTACGTTTACTTACTCATTAAATCAACTCTGCTAACTGGTGTTTTGAATTGAAGTGTAAAATCGGGTAAGCCTCACCTCCATAAATAAAGTAAATACTATAGAGTTTTTACCCTAATTGGGACAAGAAATTACATTAAAATTAAGAATTTGAAATTTTTCTGTCCTCGATTTCTTTAAGAAAATAATACGATTTTACAGCCTGTACCTCTCTTTGAAATTAAATATATCTTCATAAAAGGGATGTATTGTTCTGAATACATATTCATTATTTTAAAAAAAATAGTTAGAATTAATTCTTATGTTTTTTGATTGTTCACATATAACTTTACGTGGTCATATCATTTTTCCAGTTCTATAATGATGATAATAATTTATTCATTTCAATTTCTGATGGTACATAATGAAAATTTGAAAAGAGGAAAAAATATGAGTCATCTGGGGGTGTTAAAACCCATTTAGATGACCAAACAAATTTCCACTGATACTAATGATAAAAAACATACAACAAATAATAAAACACTTACACACAAAAAAAAACAATAATAATAACATACAAAATAGATAGAGCACAAACGAACAGTGAGAAAAAAATTGAAATTGAAAAGAAAAATTGTCACAGTAGCTAGGCATAAAAATTACTATTTGCTTCTTAATGATTTCCAGACTTTTTAATATATAAGTCTTATAAAATAATATCTATTCCTATAGATTCTTAAAATCTTATAAATCGTCTTGTATAATTCTAAATATTATGGAAAACAATTTTAAATCTTTCTTTTGCTCCGTCAATTTAATTCAATTGCATTCATTACTATTTTACAACTTTTAGGGTAAGTTAGAATATCTTATTTTACACTAACTTTTGTATGCTTTACTTCCTTATTAACTTCTAGTTACTTAAAGCCTACACAAAATGATTACTTTCACTAGAGAAGAAAATCATTTACAAATCGATATAAAATTCCAATTCTAAATAGAGTCCATTCTAATTTCTACTCATCAAACTAATCAAAAACCCAGCAAAGTAGTAATAGAATCAACGCAAAGGCCACTCTGGAGAAATCCCTCAAATTCCCAGAAAGAATCCCATTTAAGAAATGCATTTATACCAGATATAATAATCGATACTCTTTATTCACCCTTCCGTACTTCAATTAACCTGGAACAAAGACAAATCTTGAAGCTGGTAGAGGGTTTTTTCCGATTCCAAAACACAAAGACTACTTATCAGAGAGTAATACTAAGCTATTAGGGGTTCTAGAAGACTAAATTGGGCTCATCAATTTCAAATATTATTAACTTTTTCCCTTGATTACTTCAATTCTTGGAGTTATATTGAAGTTATTTTGAGCGTGAAATAATAATTCTAGTCATTTCCGGTCTGAAGTGTTTATCTATTGCATTTTAAAATTAGTTTTTTATGGATTAAAGCCTACTTTCTTTTAGGGATTATTTTTTACAAATCCCTCTGACAGACGTTTCCTTTAAAAACTAATAAGAATTAATTAAATGCGTTTAAAGAACACAATTCAAAAGAAATTATCCCCCCAAAAAATTAACTACTTTTTGGAGGGTTTTAAAAATGTGATTAGATTTTTGTTTTCAGTAAACAACAAGTTTTTTGTGAAGAAAGTTTAAATCACAAATCACAACCTAACCGGGAACGCGTTCTTATTGTTGCCATTTTACTTCTAAAGTAAGAAAAAAAATATATTGCATAAAAGAAATTAAAATCTATGAAATGTCACGTACATTTTATTTACAATAATCTTTAAATATTATTACACTCACGACACCTTTTAAAAACTGAGGACATAAATCTTCTTACTGATAATAAATACTTAATAACGACAAGGTTCAAGTGACATCTAGTAATTCTTAAAACCAACTTTTTAACATTACCCTTTTCAAAACCCATCCCAGCTCTCATAAGTATCTATTAAACATATTTTTTAAACGACGGGGATTATCATCTAGTAATTACACTTTTAAAATCACGGCCTTTTCGCAATTTTTAAACGCATCCATTATTTTTTAAATCCCTCTCATCTGGGGATATCACAGGTAAAATCCCTTCAAATAATCCCCAATAAAATCAACACGAAACTCGGGAAGAATCTCTAGAGTTTAATGAGTTAATTTAAAGGCAGCGGATTTTCCGGGGAGGCTAGACGCTATGGGAAAGTAATTACGGATTTGTATTAAGTTTGAACAAATAAAAATGAGCCCCTTATTACATAAACTTGTCATTGAAAGGCGGTTGTGAGAGACAGCCAGGAATGAAGCGTTATTTAAATTAATTTTAAGTTAGTGTTTTTGACGTCAGTTTTGTGTTTTTAGGAACAGAAGTCAGTGAAAGTTTGGTAAGAAGGATGTCTGAGTTTCTTATGCGAGTTTTACTGAATTCTAGCTGAATTGATTCCTATGGAACTGAATAAATATTTAACTGTTTATTCATGTCAAACTTATAGATGACATTCATTTTATATTTGATGTATATTAAATTTATTTTCTAAGTTAATAAAACATTTTAAGGGGCACAAGATTTTGTAAATACTTAAATAGGTATACAATAAAAATAGTAAACAACACCCTTAATGAATAATAACTTATAAGAAAAAAAACTGATACAAAGTTAAAGATTTTAAATCTTTAAGATTTAAATAAAGGGAAAAATTAAATATTAATGAGAAAAAGTAATTATTTTAAATTCAAAATTTCGTTTTTTAAGGATTTGAAACTTGTTATTAATTATGATTTAAATGGAGTTTAAGCAAATAAATAAGATATAAATATAGAAAAACTTCTCATTAATGTAACTGACGAAAATTACCTTATTTTCAACAGAAAGATTCTAAGCTTTACCTTTTTATTAAGTGGTTTTGAATTTTTTTGTACTAAATATCAGGATGAAGTATAAATCAATAAAAAGGTTGCTAAAAAACATACCATAGTTAAGTTACCATATTTAAAATTAATATGGTAATAAAAATATACCATATTTAAGTTAAAAAGTTACCATAAAAGTAAAGTGACTTCGATGAATGATTAGTATCAACTGGCCATGGATAAGTAAAAATAAATAAATAATAATCTGATCTTTTTATCATTTATTTATTCAGCTAAATTTTCAATAGAATTATGACCGATAATAATCAACATGTTTCAATAAATTGTTCTCAATGAGCAGTTTAAAGTTGTATTTTTCATCAAACCTATAGATTTATAAGAAGAATAGCATAGAATAATAGTAGTTATAAAAAAATAGTTCTTTACAATGGAAGGAGATTAAATAGTTCAAACTATTACAGAAAAATAAACAGGTTATAAAAATCTAACTATAAATATACACTAGCCGTTATGGTTATACTAACATTTTCTTATTTTATCATCCCATCTATAGAATAATTTACAGTTTACTGAAATTTACTATACACGGAGGCATCAACAAAACCCACTTTGAACGATGGCCTATATTAAACCATTCCAAGAAATATAAATTTAATTTAACACACCCAACAACCGAGTTTGTGTGGAAGAATTTTGAAAAAGTTTGGATTTTTCTTTCGGAATATGGGGTTAAATCGTGTTTTCTTTTCCCCACCGATCTTAAAGAATTCTGCGGAATTTTACCTTTTCAAGAATTCACGCTTTTCAACGAACGAGTTTTCTCCCTTGTCCATCTGAAAACCAATCTTTTTTGGGGAAGCGTTCAGGAATTTAATCTCTCCAAGCTGAGAGTTTTTTGTCAGTGTTTCCGCAAAACCTTCATGGTCCTTTGTTGGACCCTTTTTTTTTTGAGGGAGTGTACGGAATATCGCGAATGTACTGTAATATTGCGTTATGGTCAGTTGTATTTGGACTAGAATCGAATTCCGCCATTTTGTTGAATGTTAGTTTTTTAGACTATATTTCGTAAACATAATATTTTTGCATAGTTTAGTAAACGAGAAATTATGCATTGAACTGAATTTTTATAAGGAAAGAAAAAAGTGACTCAAAATTATATTTATGCTATGCAATACAAATTGTAGACTAGAACACCCAATAGAAATATGAGTGGATGAGGACAATGGGTGACAGACTATGTGTGAGGTAAGTAATCAGTTAAAATTGTAAATAATGAAAAATTTAATTGGACAAATTTCTGGGTTTTGATATTTAACTACCTTGGAAAGCTAAGGAAATTATTCAAATTCTAATTTCAATTCAAATTCAAATTTATTAACAGGAACAATAAAACACAAGAACAGTACACTAACACGAATAAATACAAATACATATGACACTTACAAATTCCAAATTATTATAAGATGACAATATCCCAAAATGGCAAACACCCGTCCGTGAGAGTCACAGAATATCTGTAGACAAATATAATAGGGGACAAAAAACATAAAATAATAAAATAAAATAAAAATAAAAAATAATTATATGGCTTGATTATGAAACTTAATTTTAAGAACGCGCGTGGTAAAATTAAACCTTCGTAAGGTTGTCACTTTAAACAGTAGTTATAAAGAAATTATGTGACAAAAATATTTTTTTCAGTTACTAGGTTTTTATAAATACACTACTACTTGAATTTAAAAAAAAAATCCAATTTAATATTGATTTCAAAGTACTCTAGAAATATTTTCTATTGTGTATATTGTTGAATAATTTCCATTAAATACAATGACGCAGTATTGCATAAGATAGCAATTTATCTGCCTAAAAGATCACATTAAACTATATGCATACTTAGTCAACTACAATCCAAACAATTTTTAAAGAACACAGTCTAGAATTCTAAAGAATTTTAAACTTAAAAAATTCACTTAATTTTCTGAAAAAAAAATGAATTATGCTCCAAAAAATTCCGGGAAAATATACTCCCTGGAAAAATAGAAGGCATCAAACATACCAACAATCAATCCCTTCTCTAAAATTCCACACCATCATTCAAATAAGGCCCAAAACTCTCCCTCTACATACCCTCAAACCCTCATTGCCTCCAAACACAGCCCAGAAAGCCCATTCGGGTCGAAAATTATCTTTTTTACACCAATTACCCACCAGTTTTCGGGATCCAATTTCTCCTTTTCACTTCTTTTCCTCCATAAAAAGAGAGAAAGGGACCGTGCGAGTCCTTGTCGATTCCTGCAATCTTTTTTCGCCAAATAGCGCAGCACAAGAGGGGAGTTAAGAAGATTCTTTTTTTTTTCTTCTCATTCTTATTTTACGCGTGCATTACCCTCTGAGCGCGCCGAAGGAATTGGAACCGGTGAAGATCTCGGCAAAAGTGGGCCATCGAGAGGGCTGGAGTGTCCAACAAGGAGTCATAAAGCGACTTTTCTTATCTCGTGTCTTTCGGAACGGTTTCGTATTCTTTTGTCACTTGATGCAGGAATTGCTGCGGTTTGTTGGGGTCTATAGAAAGACTAATTCACTTCCTATGACGACTAGTTTTTATACGCGCGTGTGTAGGTTTTTTTTTTTTTGAATGAACGCTACCCTGCCAATGCTAAACATAAATAAAAAAACATTTAAGAATACTTTTTCGTACTCAATTTAACAGCACTTTGGTTGTGTTGTTTGTTAGGTAGAAAACTTTATCACCTCAATGTGTTGTAAAAGTATTCTGAATATGTTTGAAAAGGGTTAAAACTATAAATGTGTTCTAAAAATAGAATAAAAACTGTTAAGAGTCAGAAAGTGTTCTTGAATTTGGAACGGAACACAATTCGAACTCATTTTCTGTGTCTGCAATTTTTAAGCAACACATTAGCAACACTATATTTTTCTCACGCAACACAAGCAAAACGTTTTTGATAAAAAGTGTTCACTGTTCATTATTGTGTTTACTTAGCGTTTCAAAACTATTTCACGCATTTGCAGTGAGTAATAATAAGTGAATTATTGATTAGCTTTTCAAATCATTCTTAGGCAACAAAATTTATTTAAACGTGCTCAACTGTTCAAAATAGTCTGATTTTATGAAGAAATATCCATCCTGGTCATTCGACTCTGATTTCCGTACGCATAACCTCTACCTTGTACCTCCATAAATTATACATTAGGAAACATTTCCAATAACGCTACGCTACATTTTTGCTAAATTTTCGAGCAAAATTCACACTGAAAGACACATTCTTTGTTTAAATATCACTCTGCAATTCTTCCATTATTTTCACTTTAACAATACAAAAATAATCTAACTAATGATTAAGTACTTTTGTGTTTCTATATTATGTTTAAATTTTATTTCAATAACATTTAGATTTCTTTAGTTTTTTATTTTACTTTTTTGAAAACTTTAAACCATTAGGGCTGAAAATAGAAATCCTAAAACTGTCTTTATATTTTTTGAATTATTAAAATATATGATGTCTGGTTTTGAAATAATTACTTTTCAACTCTTAAGAACGAATTTTTCGCTACTTATTCTAGTTCTTGCTATTCCTGAAAGTTATTCAAATTCCTGTTTGTACAAAAAACTTAATTATGTCGGAATTGAAAACAGCATTCTCTATGGGACATCATTCACTTCATTGAGAGAACCATTACATATTCTTGAAGAGAGTCCAAAGGCAAAGTAATTTATAATCACCATAATTTTGATTCATTCTTATACTGGACAAAAAAAAAGTTTTAATGGAAAGTTTTTCATCGAGTTTTAAACTATCTAAAGAATAAGAGATTTCTAACGTCGATCCTCAGAGTTGAAAACCATTCATTTTTTCCGAGATGGCATCTCTTTAGAAATAATTATTTAGCACTTCCAAAACCCCAAAACCTTTTGGTGTTGTTTTTCCAGAGAAAAAGAAAGAAGTTTTTACGAAAACATCCATTCTTTTTCTGGAAAAGATAGGAAAAAATTAATTAAAATGTTCTTCCCCTGAGCCAATAGAAATTCAAAAACCCATTACAACTTTTGTATTGGAAACCAATACTTTTTATCTCCTCGTTTTCTTAAAATCTGTTTGATAAGTTCGCAAATGCTTAACTTCTTATACTTTCTCATACATTCTATAGTTATTCCTTATAAATTGAAAGGATACAGTAGTTATTGGTCTCGAGACTTAAAAGACGAGGTCTCGAGACTTACCTAGAGTTATTATTTTTTCTATTTTGAAGTTTAGAACTTTCCTAAATGGCCTTTTATTTGAGAAACATAAGTGAATGTGTTGAAACTAGCTTAATCTATCATATTGAAGGCATACCAAGAAAATACACTTAGATAAATGTTAGAGTTTGAAGTAGAAGTTATGTTTGACTGATTAACGTTGGCTTTATAGAACTTAGTGAAAAACGTCGGCTCCACTACGTGTAAGAAACATAAGACCACTTTTCATAGCTAAAATTCTGAGAAGAGAATTTATATTTTAACATATTTTTATTGTCTTTTGAACAATTTCGGGCATTTAAAAGAAAAAAAATTATCGATTTTTATCGTGATAAACCGTAAGTCTGCATATTTAATGATTCGCATTGCTTATTACCCTGTTTAAACATATTTTTTGATTTTCCAGATTGCTTATGGTTCCAGTAACTACGGATAAATGAGTTTGTACTGTATTTAGATGTAGCATTTTTTACATGGTTTTAAATAATACGGTGTCAGGTATTGCCCTAATATTTAGGGTAAAGTATGCTAAAGTTATGAGCAATAAAATCAGTAGTTTCAGTGAATTTCTCTTTCAGAAATTATTATTTTTTTCTTTCGAAATCATATCTTTTTACTTTACAGTAAGTGGAAAAATAATCTGCTTATCGACCATCCAACTAGAAGTAGAATTTATATTTTAGCATTTTTAATGTAACAGGAAATTTAATATGATACTTATTAATAAAAATGTTGTTCAAATAAAATTGTTTCATAAAATTTTCTTAGTGTTACCACTAAATACTCATATATCCGTAATAAAAATTACTCTACGAAAAACAATTATCTCACTTTAATTTACTCTTACTTTTCTGTTATTAATCCCAAATGTATCTGTTCAGCATCTTAAAGACCCTGTCTCTTAAAAAAACCCTGCTATTTTTCTACACTTTTTACATTAATATAAACTTGGCACTTACGATTTAATTCTTCACATCGGTTTAAAATCTTTATTTTCGATATTAATACTGTGTAATGGTGATGAAATTATCATCATTACATTTCATAAATAATATAATGTAATACTCTCGGGTAGCAACAAGGCACATGGATACCTCTCGTGGATGGAATTTTATGGGGAAAAGTTAATGGTGGGAAAAGATCGGCAACCTGGGCAGTTGAATAAAGGAGGGGTTTAATGATAAGCAATAGTATGTAACAGATGCCAGGTGGTCCTCTCGGACGAACATGGTGGCCCTTCTTAGCCGGCAAAGTTACAAAGGAATGATGTCGGGACTAGGGGCTATACTTTCGGTACTAGAGGCTACAATTGTGGGGATAGTTTTTATGTGTCTACGGCGGGTTGACATCAAAAGAGAGACGGAGCGGGTTGCCCAGAGCAAAATTGCCGGGCGTTTTGAATAGGTGTTTTTGAAGGAAAGGTGTGCCGGTCAACCAGGGGGGCAAAATTAAGTGGGTAATCTCGTGGGAATAAGAAGTTTGATCTGATTTGTAATAAGGGGGAGGCTCTGACCAATAATGATTAAGAAAGGTGGAGTTTAAGGGACCTAAGTCCAGGAAAGTGGGAGTAAACCAGCGCCGATTTGCTGAGAGAGAAAAGGGATGTAAAGGGGGTGTTAGAAATATTCAGGGATTGGACCGCTTAAAGAGAATAGAGGAAAGGTTATAAAAACCGATGCAATAGAGATTTTGAGAAGAGTTTTACATTTTGAATTTGTAGTGCGAGTTAAGAAAGAGAGAGAGAGTTTTCATTTTTACATTGGTGAATACGAGATTCCAATCTTCCGCGCTAGTTATAATTTTGATTAAGTGCAACGTGAAGAGTCAACCGAGATCATGGCAGACACGACGGTCCTAAGGGGTGAGTACCCAAGTTTTCCATCCGCCAAGTTGAATTTGTTGTATAGCATGCCTACCTATTAATAGAATACGATTATGAATGAATTATAACTGATAATATTGGCTCGTATTGTAGGGTATTAACTTGTGAAATGTATTTAAGACTTTTTACTGTGCGGAGACTCTCTTGTGTGCTCAAATTAAGTGTGTAAAAGTATATGTGTGATAAGTAATGTATATTCGGAGTTGCAATAGTTGTCTATAAATGTCCAATGAATTGAGAATAAATTGTTAATTTTGTATCTAATATTGTTTTGTTACTGTTGAGGGAACTGAGTTAATTGCGGTCCATAACTTTCTAGTAAACTTAATGTTACCACTATACGATCATAATTGTGTATCAAAAAACTTAACACGCACCAGCGTTTACAGTAAGTAACAAACGTTATAGTTGGTGCCGTGTGGAAGCTCAACAGTCGCTTTAAAGTAAAATGTTAGAATGATAGAAATTGATTGGACATTGATAGAACTTCAAATTGTGTATATGAAATTGTATTGGTTCAGTTGAGTATTAATGCCAGAATTTAGAAAAAGTAAAGATATAAACTGTATGCATACACCATTCATAATTGATATAGAGTTTCAATTGTTGCTATAATGTATGTGATGAAAAAGGAGAAGCTAATGAGGGAATGTGTTAAATGTTAGCAGGTCAAGGGTAGTTTTTGATAGTTGGGTGATTTTAAAATATATAAAGGAATAGTTAACTTAATGGTATACGCAGTTTATGTATGTGATTATTTTACCGATAGTTGATGATTGACTTGTATATTGAAGTGTAATATTGTGTAGTTGATATATGTAAACAGGGTAGTGATAGGGAGAAATTTAGGGATTAGTTCGGTATACAAAAGGGAAAAAATTTAAATAAGCAAAATGTCCCCTCCCAACGTGCAATCAACCCCTTCAGAGGGCGGGCAATCAACCCCTCAAGAGGGAGGGCAATCATTACCCAATAAAATTGCAGGCTACCAGTCCCTTATTACAATGTTTGACGGGGAAATTCACCAAAACGCGACATTCTTCATAAATAATATTGAGGATATAGCTCAGATGGGGGGATGGAATGATAGAGAGACCATTGCAGTCTTGAGGAGTAAGTTAAAAGGCCCTGCCCTTCAATTTTTGATGGAGGATCCAGACTTAAGTAATGAATCCAATTTTGACACATTCAAATCAAAATTCTTAGCCTTTTTCGCCCGAAAAACTTCCCTAACTCAGCGGCAACAGCTATTTTCAAACTGTCGCCAGAATCCGGGGGAATCTGTCCGCAATTTTGCGGCCAGAGTATCAAACTTAGCAATAAAATACCTACAACCTGAACAGCAGGATAATGCTGCAGTTCAGAGGTTACTGGATCAAACCAAATTAGCAAAATTCTTAGAAGGCCTTAAACTCTCGTTAAAGCGCTCGGTAATTTTGCGGAACCCCCCTGATTTTGGTACGGCTGTCGACCAAGCCGAGTTAGACGAGGCGAACAGTTCATTTTTGGAGGAAACTCCAGTTAACTGTGTAATGCCAAATAAAGATAGTCCCTCGCAGTCAAACTCAGAAGACCTGTGGAGGGAAATGATCCGGCAGCAGGCTCAACAAAGCGAAGTAATTTCCAATCTGACGGAAAAAATAGAACGGATGAATTTGTCCCGAGATGGGCAGTCGGATTGCCGAAATTGGCAACGACAGCAGAATAATTTTAGGCAGCAGCCACACTCGCGTCCCCCATTACCCCCATGTACGCACTGCGGGCGTAGAAATCATTTGAGTAACCGATGTTTCCTTGTCACGAGAAATTCGGCCTACACTCCCCAAAGATATCCCGCTACGCCCCATAGATTCCCCACACAATGGCCACGGACAACTCCTTCGAGGGGGATGGCTCACCGAGGAGCCTTTCAGAATACGAGATACACACGTCCGAATTCAGGCAGAGACGGGGAAAACTACAATGCCCATTTAAACCGAAGGGGAGGCAGAAACCATTGACCCCTGCTACTCCCAACACAGGGTCAATAAACAACAACAATGATAAAATGTCAAATACAACGCAGGCAAATCTCCCCATAATAGAAATACAAATAGGTAACAAAAAATTTAGAGGGTTGCTGGATACTGGTGCAAGTTGTTCCCTAATTTCATATAAAGCATTTCAATCGGTTCGGGACAGTATTAAATCAGCTAGAGTTGACGCAGACGTCAGAATAACATCCCTCACAGGAGAACCAATAAAATTTGTGTCATGCCAAAATATCCCCATACAAATAAATAATAGAGTATTTTGCAATAAATTTTTTGTTACGCAGGGCAATTTAAATCCAGATTATGACCTTATAATTGGATTTGATTTTCTGTCCAAACATGCATGTATGATCGATATAAAAAATAACCAATTAAAGCTCCAAAAAGAATCACTCCCAATTGTTAAATATAGTGTCTCAACAATAAATGTAACGCATATAACAAACTATGCAAAACTCTCAAAAAAAATTAATTTGCCCCCAAATACAAGAGAAATTGTAAGTCTAACACCTCAGCAAAAGTTAAAACCGGGAACTAATGTGCTAGTCACTCCCTTAAAATCCCAAATTTTGTTTGAAATACATAATGCAATAAGCACTGTAAATGTAGATGGTTCTATACCAATAATGGTAAATAATATGTCCGATCAAACTCTGCATATAAATAAAAATACAAAACTGGCCCTAATAGATGAAAATATTGCACTGGAGATTGGAGGGGATCAAGTCAACAGGAAACGTAGTGAGCTAAGAGAGTCGGATTTTAATTTGGAAAACGTGCCTTTCCCAGAGAGAAACAAACTGTTAAAATTACTTGTTGAATTTTCAGACGTCTTTAGCAAGTCCCTTAGTACAATCGGAAGAACTAATATTCAGGCCCCTAGAATCCAATTGACAAATGACTCTCCCATACAGTGCCGCACTTATCCTATACCATATGCACTGCGGGACACGGTAAAAACTCAATTGGATGAACTAGAAAATGCTGGTATAATAGAAAAAAGTGATTCAAACTACAGGTTTCCTCTGATTGTGGTAAAGAAGAAAGCAGTTGGACAATACAGACTGGTTGTTGATTATAGAAAATTAAACGAAGTCACCATATCATCAACTTACAAAATGCCCCTTATTTCAGATATATTAAATTCTCTTAAAGGAAATACATATTTTAGCAGTTTAGACCTAAAAAGCGGATTTTATCAAATGCCATTAAATGAGCAAGACATGCATTTGACCGCCTTTGCAAGTCCCTTCGGAGCTTACCAATTTAGAGTTTTATCAATGGGTCTCAAAAATTCTCCAAATAATTTTCAAAAATTAGTAGATACTGTCCTTAATGGGTTGCAGGATGATAATATAACAGCCTTTATAGACGATGTGTTGGTTCCCGCTACGTCTATAGAGGAATCACTTCGTAAACTTAGAGTGGTTTTAGAAAGATTTAGAAAATTTGGCTTGACATTGAACCCAAGTAAATGTTCCTTTCTACAAAAAGAAATTCAGTATCTCGGCCATATAATTAGTTCAGAAGGATTACGGCCCGCTCCTCATAATCTTAACAATATTAAGGATTTCCCGGTCCCCAATACCAGAAGAAAGTTACAAAGATTCATTGGCTTAGCAAATTACTACAAATCTTTTATCCCATCCTTCTCAGAAATCATTGCCCCCTTAACGGACCTAACAAAAATAAAACAAAAATTTAAATGGACATCTGAAGCTCAAAATTCATTCGAAATAATAAAAAACAAATTGTTATCAGATGTTATATTACATCATCCTGATTTCTCAAAAAGATTTTATATTAACACTGACGGTAGTCAAATTGCAGTAGGGGGTGCAATACTACAAAAAGATAAAAATAATATTTTGAGACCTATTGCATATTTCTCAAAGAAATTGCAACCATTTGAAAAGAAATGGCCGGCAATTCAATTGGAAGCCTACGCCATTCTAACCACTATTAGACATTTCAAAACTTATTTATATGGAAGGAAATTCACGATATTGTCAGACTGCAAAGCTTTAAATTACCTGGTAAAGCTGGAAAACCCAGCGGGGCGTCTAAGTAGGTGGTTATTGGAAATTTCAAACTATGATTTCGATTTTGAGCATATTAAAGGAACTTCAAATGTGTTAGCAGATTTCCTGTCCCGGGATGTGCATGGGCAAATCAGTACGGTAAATGTAAGCCCACCTGAATTAAACAAAATTATGGAAGAGCAGGGGAAAGACCCAAAATTACGGGAAATTATTGACACAATTAAAGGTGAAATCAAAAACAAAAAGAAGCGTATAAAACAAGTGGATTCCTATTTTCTGCAAAATGGCCTGTTGATGCATTTAGGGGTCCCAGAGAAACATGCTGCAAGGAGAGAATTATACGAACAAATAGTAATTCCCAAGGTATTGATACCACACATTCTGCATAGCACACAAACTGTCCATTATTCGTTCTATAAGAATTACTGTGCTATAAGGGAAAAGTATTACTGGGACAACATGTACGCTGATGTAAAAGATTTTTCGGATTCGTGCCCTCAGTGCATTGAAAGAAAGGGTTTTAAATTGACGAAAGCGTCGTTGAAGAATTTTGACACCCCTACAAGGGTTTGGGAAATAGTTTCTTTAGATATCGTGGGACCTTTACCCCTTTCAGAACTAGGGAATAAATATATATTGTCTATGGTTGACCATTTTTCAAAATTCACCTTCTTTTACCCAATCCCTGATATGACAGCAAAAACAATTTCGGACAAATTATTAGATACAGTATGTAGTTTTGGCCTCCCTAAAACTATTTTAACGGACCAGGGGACAAATTTTCAAAGTCAACTATTTAAATTATTAGCAGAAAAACTACAAATCACAAAATTAAGAAGTTCAGCTTACCACCCTGAATGTAATGGGAAAATAGAGAGGGTCCACAGAAGCCTCAAAAATAGTCTATCGTGCCTTGCAGAGAAAGTGTCAGATTGGGATTCTTATTTACGTTACTACACTTATGTGTACAATAATTCATATCATGAGACTATAAAAGAAAAACCTAGCTTTGTGATGTTTAATAGGGATTTGAAATTACCATTTGATCTACTTGAGAGTGAACCAAGAATTCACTACTACCCCTGTGACGATTTCATCGAACAGAATTTGTCTCGCATGAAATATGTTCACAGGAATGTGTATGAAAATATTGAGAATTATGCTGAAAAGCAAAAATCTGTTAGGGATAAAATAGCAAAAACAAAATCATTTCAAATAGGACAAAAAGTATACATATATACCCCCCATGTTACCCAGGCAGCAGGTAAAGCTTTTTCAAAGAAATTTTCTGGTCCCTTTAGAGTAATGCAAAAACATTCCGATGTTAATTACTCGGTGGTCGATATCAAAAAACCTAATGCTAAACTGATAAGAATTCATGTTGACCGTATGTATGGGTATAAAGAAAGACGACCAGATTTAGAATTAAATCCTATTCCCGGGGATGAAATTGTTGAGAGTTCGGAAAGGGCACAACTGAAAGAATATAGGCCAAGTGAAATGAATACAAAACCAAAATATACCACGGTCACAAATCCTTATGATGATGAAAGTGAAGAGGAAGATGAATATTGTCAAGTGTTTCCCACATATAATAATCCCTCCTTCCTACCAACACAAGCAGGAAACAACACAAATGCACAAACGGCACATACAGATTCGGGAACGGGAACCAACACAGTTGCACAACCTGGAAACACACCTTCGCGAACAGATAACAACACAGCTTCACAACCTAGAACCACACCTTCGCGAACATATAACACAGATTCACAAACTAGAACCACATCTTTGGGAACGAGAAATAACATTCCTCAAGCTAGCACATCTAGTGGGCCAAATCCAAATACTAATGTGAATGATGGGGGAAATCAGGGAGCGCAACCCTATGAGTTCCGAAGTAGGAAAGATATTAACTATTCCGACACAAAGCGTAGAGTGTACCACGCGAACCCAGTACTGAACTGGGCCATTACCCCAACTGTGCCCGAAGACCAAAGAACTATATTTGATAAGATAGCTGACGGTTTGGCAGGAACTTTCTTACGGCAAGAAGTGAGTAAGGAAACGTCTGAAAACATACATGCAATAGGTTTGCAAAAAACTTATCCGACTCGGGTGATAATGAATACAAAATTTCGAGAGTAAGAGGTAAGAAAAGGAAATTGGAATAGAGGTAGGGGCGAGTAAAATAACGAATAACGCATCAATAAAATAACAAACGGGCCGTGCACTGAATAGGCAAACTAGAGTACAAAAACCTGTACTCAAAAAAGAGTAGTGTTGAATGTATCCCAGGCATGACGAAAACGAACGGGACAGCAGTAAACTGGTTGTTGTATACAATACAACCAGTGAGGGGTCACGGTAATATGTCAGCGGTCTCACGCAAATACAGCCTGGCTGGAGTCATCGGGGATGGAGCATCGAGTAGTTTTTCTTCCCGTGTAATTGCTTTCAGAGGTTCCGCAGGGTTATGTCAATGAATGAGTAAGGGAGAGTTGGGGGATACATGACTGGTTGAGTGGGGTAGGAAAGCTAAAGTGGTGTTTAAAGGTTGGAAAGATATTATACGTTCTGTAGGGTATGGTGTATGCATATGAACCAACATAAAATTATAGATAGTATTTGAGTGTATATTAATTTCAAAAGAAAAAAAAAATGTATAAATATATAATGTTAATAACAATGAACTAAGTAATAAAGATGTAGAATGCAAGTTAGGAAATATAACTATGATTGGAGGTAAATCCGGATTACTTTCAATGGAAGTTTCATTATTTAATTCGGTATTAACGCTGGCGTTGGTATTCTGGATTGAATTAATGCAAATGTGTTATATTTAGTAACAAATCAACAATAGCAAGAAGACAAAAAAATAAATAAATAAATAAATAAATAAAAGGAAATTTTGTGTTCACTAGGGTTCCTAGGAAACATAAAATTTGAGAATATATGATAATAATGAGAAAAAAAAAACAATTAGAATTAGTAATAGTAAATAGTCTATATGATACGCGTAATAGTAAAGAAATAGTGAAAAAAAAATAGATATAGTATATACTTGAGAATAATTTTAGTTGGTATTGTACAAGTATTTCTAGTAATATTAATTAATATAGAATTATTAAAGTAGCATGCTCATTTGGCGGTGGAGGATTTGGGTTACTTATACTCTTGCAGGTTTTTGGTCCATGTTGATCGTAAATTGGGTCATGTATATGGCTCTTGCTAAAGATGCCAAACTTTGTGAGATACGAGAGGGAACCTACAAATGCTCTCGTCCAACACACGCATTCATAAAACAGTTTGATATACCCCCGAACTCTCGCATTCATCATGACTGTAGCTTATGTGTAAAAGGATTCAGGTCGGCTTATTGGCCATTCTAATGCTTTGCCATCTGTTCCGTGCAGTTGCAAGACTTTTTACTGTGCGGGGCACTGGCGGGCAGTAAATTCAGGGATGGTTTTGACTCCATGGTACAGCACTTGGAGGAAAATGCGCCTCAGCGTATTCCCCTTACTAGAGGACTGCTCGTTTTGTTAGCCTGTTTCTGCATTGTATCTCCAGGGAGGGGTGATTGCTCCACTCACTCTCTTATCTCATCGGAGGTTCAACACTGTAGGGCCCAGGACTCTGAGCAAACTTGTCAAATCACCACTACTTCACAAATAATTTTGATGGGCCTTGATCATGAAGTTTGCTTGTGGCTTCAAGACAGAAAGGGAACCAATTTGTTTCATCTAAAAATACGTTTGACGTCGGCTCAGTGTGAATATCAGACGCAAAGCAATACTTCACTTTTCCGGTGTCTCTACCTGGAGCCTCTCTACCCTAGCGTGTCCTCAGAACGCCCAGTGTGGCTGGGGAACGCACTGCACGGCTGGGAAAGAGTTCACTGGCCTCACCGAGGAAGCTAAAAGCTTCCCCGGCTTTAACCACTGCTTACCCTCCAGCGTAGGTAGTGGTTGCGCAATTGTAAGTCGGATGGGATGCCTGTTTCACCGGGTGTACTTCGTACCAGACCTCCTTTCATCTTATGAGGTGCGCTCGGTGCAAGGACATATCTGTACTTATACTCTCGCCGTCGAGGAGGCTGCAAACTCAACGGTTCAGTACATCACCTTGTCTTCGTCGGCTACAACACACAGGGGAATCAGGATTGAGTTGGTTGGTTCTTTCAACCAATCCCCCGTGTACATTCCCGAGTCCCTAGTGACTCGAGTAGGGGATCCGACAGAAGCCTACCTGGTCAACACTGCTCCCTTGAATCAACCAACGGCTGGAGCTATTGGCCAAATTCAGGCCAACACTAGTTTTACGAACGACTTCTCCTTCGACCCCGACATGGCAAAATGTGATTTTTTCGAGACGACATTACGCTGCACCACGAAATCGGACTTTTTGAAAACTACGATAGACAGTAAAGAGAAAGCCTTGCCTTTAGCTAGGGGGTTTCACCTCCTAGAGATGGAAAAAGAGAGACTGACTTCGAGACTTCTGTCTACGGCCCCAGTGCAGGTATTACTGAATTTTAAAGATTTTAATATTGTTCTACAAACTCAAGATAATTGCCCAAAGTTATCATCAGAGGAAATTACCACGAAGGGGTGCTATTCTTGCGGAATTTTAGCAACTATGCATGTTGTAGCTCATTCCACGTGCAGTCATGGAGTAGTAACGGTTGAATTTCAGAGACTTTCGTTGTACACAAAGTCAATTAAGTTAACAACTGAACCTCAACCCTTTATCATCCAATTCCATGCGGATCAAAAATGCTACGAGGAAAAACTTTGTTTAGCTTCTAGAAATATGCAAACATGCAAGTTGCTGAGATTCTGCCTGAATGAACCTAGTGTTAACTTGTTAAAATTAAATACGTCTTATACCAAAAATTTCGTTAAAGAGGAGCCTTCTAGTATGGGAATTTTTGAGTATTTTTCATTGCCCACCTTCAGTGGTATTCTGACTATTGCAAAATTAATGGGGGCAATATTATTAACAATATGTTTGACTATGACTATAATTTCAACCTGCATGACATGTTGTCGGCGTTAATTAAGGTAATTTAAAAAAAAAAAAACATAAAAATAAATAGATTCATAGATAATAATAGTAATAATAATGATAATAATAAAATTGAGGATCATGGCAAGTAATTTAGTATTTGGGCCATATTGGTACTTGGCATATTGTAATTAAGTGATAGTTCAGAAATTCCCATACATAGATATATTGTAAACTGATGTAATTGGTTCCATAATTACCGGTATAGATAATTGATACCTGAAATGAAAACAAACTGAGTGTATATGTGAAGTTGTTTTACTTTATCTACTAATTAAGTGTAAGGATATTATGTGTACAAAATGCATGCGATTATAATTCTCAGTAATGGTTATATGATTGAAACTAGGAAAACATTAATTACCAGTGGTTCGATCTTGGTTGATTGTATAAGTGGGGGTAGACTCAGATAAAGCTATAATGTGTGATCTAGTAAAGGTGTAGGTCTGATTGTATATAAAATATGTATAGTTAATTTAATTTGTCTAATATTCTATTCTTGAGTCTACTTTGACCAAACATTGAGAATTGTTATTTTAAACGAGGAAAAATATTCATATACTAATTGAAGTTTATCCTATAATTACAATTAGGAATTAAATCACATGCATTATGGTTGGAGTATAGGTTTGAAATTAGAAGGTTTTGAGATTGTGACATTTATTACGGCATGCTCTACAGAATAAGGTAGTATTCATATGTTGATGAATTATGGTTGTGGATAATTTATATTGGAGAAATGAAAGAGTGTAAAACTAATGACAAAAAATGTAGGTAGAAGAAGCATAAAACTGAAGGGGACTTAAGTCGAGTTGCATTAAGCAGTAGAATAATAATTGTCAGTTTGAGGTAATTATGGTTGTAGGTTAATTAGATGAAATAAAGAAAGAAAATGAGGTTAAATGAAATACGGAGCTGAAACAAATATGCATGAAGTATTAAAGTGATTGTAATATAGGCATAAGAATTGGTAGGTTGGTTAGAAAGCTTGTGAGAGAGGGAGAGTTATGGAATATATACTTAGAAAAAAAAATATGTCATAGTAATGTAAAGGTGATAGTCTGTGGAAAAAAAAAAAAAGTTGGTGAAATAGAAATCAGGAGAGTAACAGAATAGTTAAGATGAAAACAAAATGCTTAGTGGTGATAGCATATATAAATGTAGAGTCTGTAATAATAAGGAAAAGAATATTAATGCAAAAGAGAAAAAAAAAATTGAAGTGAAGAATTGATAGTAAGGTGGTAATGGAAAAAATAACAAGGTAGTTGGAAAGAAGGGGCAGATAAAATTAAGTTAAAAGGATAGCATTTAAAGGAAGGAATAGCATTACATTATGGTAATTTATATAGAGATAGGTGTAAACGAAAAAGGAATTAAAAAGAATAATACTGATCTAGGTTATAGAATGTTGTACAAGTGTATAGAAGTTTTGAATAGAAATAATAATGTTAGCAAATATATGGAAGGTATTAACAGTAGATAGTGAAGAAAAAATGGAAATTGAGAAGCACCCGAAAATATTAGAGGTCACTCATTATCCATTTTAGAGACTGTTCATATAAGAGATGAAGTTAAAATGAAGTAATAATAATAAAATCATTGTATAGTTTAAGGAAATTATTTAAGCTAGAGAAAGCTTGATAACTAAAATACATTACTATATGAAGTGGATATGACGATAATTGTATACAAACGAAAATTTGGTCAAAACGGATGTAAAAAGGGTGAACAAAGGTTATATGATCAGGTAACTATAATGTAAGCAATATGTATTCGAAAGAGTGTAGTAAGCACTCCAAAATTTGATGTTAAATATTATGTGGAAATGTGTGTTGTTATGGATGTATTTTATGTATTTTATGTGTTTTAATTTTGTGATTATACATATCCAAGAAAATGGCAACTATTGCAATGAAATATAATTCTTCAGAGCACAGATAAATTGGTGAGCCCTAAAAAGGAGGACTGTGGAAAAAAAAAAAAAAAAAATTTTTTTTAATTGTAAGGAACAAAAATGTAGACTTAATTTGGTGACTTAAATTCACTGGGAACTAAGTTATTTTTTTTTCCGTTTTTTTTTTGTAAATAGTGGGTATAATGTAATGGTGATGAAATTATCATCATTACATTTCATAAATAATATAATGTAATACTCTCGGGTAGCAACAAGGCACATGGATACCTCTCGTGGATGGAATTTTATGGGGAAAAGTTAATGGTGGGAAAAGATCGGCAACCTGGGCAGTTGAATAAAGGAGGGGTTTAATGATAAGCAATAGTATGTAACAGATGCCAGGTGGTCCTCTCGGACGAACATGGTGGCCCTTCTTAGCCGGCAAAGTTACAAAGGAATGATGTCGGGACTAGGGGCTATACTTTCGGTACTAGAGGCTACAATTGTGGGGATAGTTTTTATGTGTCTACGGCGGGTTGACATCAAAAGAGAGACGGAGCGGGTTGCCCAGAGCAAAATTGCCGGGCGTTTTGAATAGGTGTTTTTGAAGGAAAGGTGTGCCGGTCAACCAGGGGGGCAAAATTAAGTGGGTAATCTCGTGGGAATAAGAAGTTTGATCTGATTTGTAATAAGGGGGAGGCTCTGACCAATAATGATTAAGAAAGGTGGAGTTTAAGGGACCTAAGTCCAGGAAAGTGGGAGTAAACCAGCGCCGATTTGCTGAGAGAGAAAAGGGATGTAAAGGGGGTGTTAGAAATATTCAGGGATTGGACCGCTTAAAGAGAATAGAGGAAAGGTTATAAAAACCGATGCAATAGAGATTTTGAGAAGAGTTTTACATTTTGAATTTGTAGTGCGAGTTAAGAAAGAGAGAGAGAGTTTTCATTTTTACATTGGTGAATACGAGATTCCAATCTTCCGCGCTAGTTATAATTTTGATTAAGTGCAACGTGAAGAGTCAACCGAGATCATGGCAGACACGACGGTCCTAAGGGGTGAGTACCCAAGTTTTCCATCCGCCAAGTTGAATTTGTTGTATAGCATGCCTACCTATTAATAGAATACGATTATGAATGAATTATAACTGATAATATTGGCTCGTATTGTAGGGTATTAACTTGTGAAATGTATTTAAGACTTTTTACTGTGCGGAGACTCTCTTGTGTGCTCAAATTAAGTGTGTAAAAGTATATGTGTGATAAGTAATGTATATTCGGAGTTGCAATAGTTGTCTATAAATGTCCAATGAATTGAGAATAAATTGTTAATTTTGTATCTAATATTGTTTTGTTACTGTTGAGGGAACTGAGTTAATTGCGGTCCATAACTTTCTAGTAAACTTAATGTTACCACTATACGATCATAATTGTGTATCAAAAAACTTAACACGCACCAGCGTTTACAGTAAGTAACAAACGTTATAACTGTCTTACTCGACTTCTTCCGCTTATTTTTTCTAGCCGACATGTTTTTTTTTATCCCTTGGTAAGAAAAAAAAATGTTTCCGAAGGTCATCACCATCAGAGGTGGAATGTAAATAAAAAGAATTTTTCCATCCGGGTAACATCCGGGAAACTCGAATGGCAAAAGAAGGAAAACATGACTTCAACAGATAGAAAAATGTAAAAATTCTATGTTTTATTAAGTACCCTAATAAGGTACGTCGAACCGCACTTATTTCCGCGGACCAAATCGTAATAGTGCGGAAAACTTGCCTACCCATAACAGTAACTCGTGTGTGAAATTTTAGCCCTATCAAAAAATATCTTCTGTTCTGAACCTCGGCCTAAAGTTTTGACTTTTTACCAAAAAATTGCTATTTTGCCGCATTTCTTACCGTTCCGTGACCTCCTGATGAACATAATTTTTTCAGGTGGTGTGGTAGGGGTCTAGGGGGACTTTTCCGTGAACCCCATCCTTGTACCCCCCTTTCCCCCTACGCGAGCCGAGGTTTTGTGGGCGGGCGCGCTGCTCAAAATGTTGGCTTTCCCTCCAAACTCTAGCCCTGCGCCCGCATTCGTTGCCCATTTTCTACATCAAAACCTCACGTAAACCAATTATTTTCATAAAAGTGACCCAGAACCCACTGCTGAGAGGTATCTTTCCATCAGGATCCATGGATTTATAATTATTTTTTAAATTTTTCATTTACCCTAACTCCTTTTTCACAAAACAAGCATTTTTATTACAATCTACTTTTTTTACAAACTGAAATTTCCAGGAGGATGTCTATGGTGGATGATTTGCGTCTAACTAGCGCTGTTATACAGTCTGATTTTGTCTGAGGCAGCTCTTTTCTTGATTTAAGAAAGTATCTGATGAAGTCGTTCCGAGCAAGAGGCATCACTCAGTGGCATAGCCAGAAAAAAAATCTGGAGGGGAATAGTGTAATTTCGGGGGAATTTAAAGTAATTTCAGTGTTTTCTATTCTAAAAAAAGGAAAATTCTGATTATCGAAGGATATTACCCCCTTTCACTACGCCCCTGGAACCACACACCTTTCTGGAAGCTCTAGTATCTAACTGTACCCTTTTCTCCACTGTAACGGTGTGTGGTGAGAACTTTGAGAACTCCCATTCGACAAATATTCTGTGTGAGCTAATGTATCAGTTCCTATAAGAAATGATGGAAACGTTATCTGAACACTTTCCTAATCTATCCTTTTAAAATAGCGTTTAGTTTTGAAAGCTAAGAAAGAACATTATTATGCCTAAGTTGTGAACACTTAGAACCAATTGCTTGTTCTCTTGCCAAGAAAATATTATTAAGGGCGTTTTTTCTAACAGATTCCTTCTCATAAGTCATTATGCTCAGCAAGATGTGTTCTGGTAATGCAAAAATGGCCTTTTAATCAATTGTCAACTATTTCGTGATATTCTGAAGTATGATATTGAACTATAGTGGAAATTACATAGTATAAGGAACAAGTAATGGCATAGACGGGGTAGGGTCCAGAACCCGTCGGCTGTTGAGGTACACCTAAGGAGCTAGATGAGATATGTTGGAATTTCTGGAAATGGTAATTAATGAAAATATGTTTGTTGATTTTACCTCTTTTCTCTTTTGCCAATCCACGTGTAGTGATCGAGATATCACTCTGAAATTTGATCTGGTGTGTGATCATGAACTAATTTACCTACTTCCTAAGTGTGTACTATTATAGTCCCCATACCCTAAATTTTCGACGCATATAAGGGGGGCACTATGCTTGTGCTAACCAGATAATAGAATGATATCTCTCTCTTAAATTTATATGAGTAGTTTTTAAAGGAATGGGCGTTTCACAAATCACGTCCCACAATTTTCAGGGGTTTCTTTTACTCTTTCCTCCATCTATGGCACATTTATTTGTAAAATAATATTTATGTTATAATAAGAAAAGGAGCCAATCTTAAATCAAGGAAAGAGGACACTGAAAAAATCTGACTGTATAACAGCACTAGTTAGACGCAATGCATCTACCATAGACATACATCCACTTGGTAAAAAAGATTTTTTTCCAATGACAGGTAATTGAAGAGTTGCAGAGTTGTAACAGAGTTCATCAACCAACAGATATGCCGTAAAAAAGTAGATTGTAATAAAAATGCTTGTTTTGTGAAAAAGGAGTTAAGGTAAATGAAAAATTTAAAAAATAATTATTAATCCATGGATCCTGATGGAAAGATACCTCTCAACAGTGGGTTTTGGGTCACTTTTATGAAAATAATTGGTTTACGTGAGGATTTGATGTAGAAAATGGGCAACGAAGGCGGGCGCAGGGCTGGAGTTTGGAGGGAAAGTCATCATTTTGAGCAGCGCGGCCGCCCACAAAACCCCGGCTCGCGTAGGGGGAACGGGGGGTACGAGGATGGGGTTCACGGAAGAGTCCTCCTAGACCCCTACCACACCACCTGAAAAAATTATGTTTATAAGGAGGTCACGGAACGGTAAGAAATACGGCAAAATAGCAATTTTTTGGTAAAAAGTCAAAACTTTAGGCCGAGGTTCAGAACAGAAGATATTTTTTGATAGGGCTAAAATTTCACACACGAGTTACTGTTATGGGTAGGCAAGTTTTCCGCACTATTACGATTTGGTCCGCGGAAATAAGTGCGGTTCGACGTACCTTAGTACCCTAAGGTAAAAACGTTTTTCTCAAATTTTAATACCCTAAACGCATCCCTTTAAATTTAGCTGTCACATTTTTTTTTCACATTCGCTTTCCTTCAATACTTTTTAAACAAACGGACTAGCTTCCTAAATACACTTGTTGAATTTTTTCCACACCGTGATGCCAAAAGGATTTTCGGTTGCTGAAACTTTAATTGCATTAGGGGTAAAAAGCAGACTGAAAAAATAGTCACGTGTAGAAAAAAGTGTGGAAAAAGACAAGACTGAGAATTGTCAACTTGGATTAATCAAATGTAGAGGGAACTTACATGCAGTTCATGGTATTATTAATGCTTTAACGTCGGTTATATTATTTTGTTTCAAACGCTTACATAAAGGTTTTAGAAAGAGAATAGTCTTAAACAACTTCTACAAATGTTCTTAGTAGAATATTTTTCTGAAAAGAAATATAACCAAGCATGTATTCATTCTTTATTATTTTGAATACCATACTTGTTTTACACTATCGTCAACTTATTTCATTATATAACTTGAAGAAAACCCTTCATGAATATGATTGATAACTGTCAAAGAGAAATTTTTCAATTAAGCGTAATGTTTAAATATGTATTCAATAAATACTAGAAAAATAATTTTATTACCCCCTAATGCTTTTTATGGAGAATTTCTAAAATATCTATTAGCTGAATAAATCTTATCTAGGTTTTGAATATATCTTCCAATAGGATTCATAAAATGTTGAATACTTTATTAAACTCGAATAGTGTATCGAAGAACTACTTTCATTGAAATAAAAACTGTGTGATGGATTTGTTGGTATTGTGCCTTCAGTAGCTTATATTGAAGTTTAATAATATCTTAAATAGAAGGTAGCATAAAGGTTTTGCTTACCTTTGATGGATATCTTGTATAGATTGCAGAAAGAGATTCGGACAATATGAAAAGATTAAATTCAGTTTAATAAGGTTTTAAAACACAGAAAGAAATTACATTACGGGACGAGACATATAAGCATGAGTTGAATAATAAAAGAAGGAAGTTAAAGAGAGCTAAACCAGGAACTAAAAAAGATTGTTAACATATTAATAACATTAACAATGTATTAAAAACACAGTTCCGTATAATTGGCGATGTATCGCCTGTTATACGATTTTACAAAGGCTTAAAATAAACTTTTATAGCTAACAGGATTCAGCCCTATGAATGTATAACATGTTTTGGAATGTAATCATTATCAGTCACGTGTCTGATACAGCAAGCTAAATAAAAAAGAAGATATATTTGCTTGAGAGAAACTAGCAAACTCAACTAAGCTTCTCATGATAATCCTGCTGTTTTCTCTTTCTCTTCTCCTTAATGTTAGAAAATGATTTAAAGACGGCAAGAAAGTAGGGCTTTTCAAAAGACATGAAGACTCAAAACAGAAAGATTGTGTATTTCCCGAACGGATACTAATAAAAATTCTTCTTTTCATAACCAAATACTTAGAATGGTAGAAAAATACATACTAGCTCTTCATCATTTTTTTTTCATTCTTCACTAATAATCAAGCTCTTAAGAACGCCACTATGCCAAAATCTCTTTTCCATTAAAAGATAACGATCTTATCATTCTCTTTCCTTTCCATTGAGTTTTTAATGTTCTTTTTCTACCACTCAACAAACTAGGAAATAAAAATCTTCTTTTTTTCTAATCTTTCACTTTCTTTTTTCTTTGTGAAATAAGATTCGCCGAGATATCTAGATCATGGATCATTTTTCAATGTGGATCATAAATATATTTTTTATTCTTCTGGACAAAAACTGTCTTTTCATAAAATTCCAAAAAAGTTATATTTCTAGACTGTAAGCGTTCATTTTTCTTTTGAAAGACATGTTGAATAATCCTTTTATCAAGCTAAATGTCCTTCTAAAATCTTATTGGATCAAAGCTGTAATTTTATCATTTGTGAAAAAATTTCACAATTTTATCACATTTCAAATTAACTTACAAAAAACTATCAAGGTTTGTACATACATAGTTTGCAAGGTTTTTTCTTGCAAGGTTTGTTGTTGAAGATAAGATATACAACTCCTTCAATTTGTTATTTTTCCAAACTAGGGGTTAAAATACATACTATAAATTATTGAAACACACTTCACATAGAACTCAAGGCTTACAAGAAATGGTAGATACTTTATGTTTAAATGTTTTAATAACATTCAACACAGTAAATAACAGCCAATTATACCTGAATCATTGTTCACTTGCATTTTATAATGCTAATTTATACGATTAAAACTAGGGCAAAAATATATAGTCCAGTAACATGGTGTCAAAAAAGGGATGTTTCAGGAAAAAAATACAGTAGTTTTTTCTCAACGGTTTTATATGTTCTTGAGGGCGCTGAACCCGAATCTGAATTTCAAAGTGTATTTTGGTAAAGTATGAAAAAAACCTAAAATATACCCCCATTTTCTGATTTTCTGCTTTTAGAACGAAAAGTATGGGTTTCTCATGAAAATGTTCACTACAAAAAATAAAGAAGATAAAACAAGCTACAAAATTGTCAATTACAACTTTTTTGTCAATAAGTTAGCCAATAGTTTAGCCGCTACAGCGCGCTGAAAAACAGCCAGTTTAGTAGATGAAAAAATAATTCTTAATACTTAACAAAAGTCTTCCAAATTAATTTTTAAACTCGCTGTTTTTCAGCGCGCTGTAGCGGCCAAACTATTAGTCTGACAAAAAAAGTTGTAGTTGACAATTTTGTAGCTTGTATCATCTTCTTTATTTTTTGTCCTTAACATTTTCATGAGAAACTTATACTTTTCGTTCTACAAGCAGAAATCAGAAAATAGGGTGAAATTTTAGGGTTTTTCCAAATTATACCAAAATGCATTTGCATGCATTTTTACCAAAAGGTTAGAAATTTGAAGTATTTTAAATTTGGGTTACATTACAGGTGGGTATAAATTTCTTAAAATAGTAGTATGATACCTAATTGTGGAGGATTTCCTACGCTGCATAGTGAAAAAAATATAATTTTGACTGTCCACTAATACAGAAAATTTCACAGTTCTCAATAATTTATGCATTAGAAGCTTTCACTAAGTAGGATACTCGAGTATAAATTTCAAGTTTCATTAAACCGAGAATCGATGTTATTAATAAACGTCCCCAAACGCAGTTCCCTTTTAAGTGTCCTTATACTATGTATTCAAGTGATTTCTACAGTGTAAACACAACTGAATTAGTGACTAATGAAAATTGTCTCTCACACGTGTTTGGGCGGTCCCAATCAATACAAATCTTCCCCACCATTGATTCGTTAATCTCCCCTATGGAACAATTAACTATTGAATGACCCCCATGCAGTTAGTTAAGGTTTAAGCTCTTAGAGTATGATGCAAAACTACGCAGTCAAATGCACAGAAATACTAGACAATAGAAATAATAGCATATACCACCTAATATACTTATCAGATACTTACTTATACGTTGTAAATTAGTAGCTTGTGAAAATGGTAAAAAACACCAAGATTAACATTAAAATACACGCATATTAAAATATGACTGCAAATGAAAAAACGTATAAATAAATCTGAATATTTATAACTATAGTTATGGTAAGTTTGAAAAGTTTTGAACCTTATAAAAGACTTTTTCTAGAAACAAGAATTTCAAGTATTCCTCCGAAAATAAACGATTCCTTGTTTCTGTGAGATAATAATATTCTCACCAAGCGTTCTCCTTTTAACAACAGAATCAAAAGAATTTTGTAGGAGATGCAGTCTAAGTTTATTTAAAGTGTTTAAGAATTGAATTTTGGAGAGGCTTTTATTGCTATTGAATTCTCCATGAAATGCAAAAGAGTGCCTTAATCAACTTGAAGAGTACTTAAAACTATTGTGATAATAAATAAGACTGTTATAAATATGCGTTATATTATTACAATAAATTATTTGAGTTATGCGTTAAATATGCATATTATTACAATGCTTTGTAATGACAAACGTATTGTTGGTATTATTGTATTCTAAGAATGTGAATTTAGTCTCTTGCCAAATTAAAAGCTTTGAACTACTGAAAAATTACGATGTATGAATAAAATACTTAATAATTGTTGAACATTTTAATATTTATAATAAATATCACGGTAAATTCAAATTGCAAAGTCATCACTAAAATATAAAATACGTAAAACTAATAAATCCTGAAGTAAAAAGTGGCAAATTCCTTTGTATGGATCATGGAACCTTATTTACCAACACAATTCCGCGATTTAGAAGGATCGTATAGAATCTCCCGGCTGAGTGAAAACTTACAACCTAAACCAACAGCAAATTCTATTACTTTCTTCATTTTCCAGTCTGAAAAGCACAAAACCCAGGGAAAATACCTCCCAAATTCCAACACGACCAAGCAACGCAGAAAAAAAAACACGCCACAGCCACAAAATGTATTACAACGCCTTCTGTTTCAATTCCGTAGGAAAAAAACAACAACGCATGAAAAATGGCACTTTTAAAATCAAGCAAACAAAGCTCCCCATTGCCAACTAGGTCGCCAAGGGAAGCCGACTCAGGGAAAGGGAAATAGTAATGGTTATTACCCTTGGCTATATTTCAATACATTTGGCAGAATATTTCTCTCACAATCCGAAACCAAAGCCCGTGGATGCAACGATCAGGCAAATATCCTTTTTCTGCATGCCCAATGGAAAGGCAAATAAATAAGGGAGAGTTGTTTTTCCTGTTTGCTTTAGTCTACTTTATAGAGAAGTAATATGAGTTCTAGAGTAATCAAAGGGGACCTAACGTTTTTGGTAAGGAGATATATTCTTGAAGGAATTCAGTAGGTGGAATGCGACCGGCTATGGAAAGTAGTATCATAAGTCATAATTTTGACACTTTTGCTTGGAATGGTTTGCAGTAGTTTTCCGTTTCAAATTCTGAACTTAGAAGTAATGATATAGGTTTTGTTCTTTCTGGTGATAAAGTGTTTGTTAAGCCATTGTTTATTTAGACCTTTTTTCCGTCAAAATTTAGAGTGAATGCCTGAGTATGAATGACATTAATAATCCGGTAATCAATCTCTAGTTATGAAACATAATATTTCATTGTATTTACCTGCGTTTAAGTTACGGATATTTGAGAAAATTTGCGAATGTGACACTGTAGTAGACTGCAACGTTACTTGACCCTGGAGAAACAAAACAAAATAAGTAGTTCCCAGAGCGGTTTCTGGATTTTTAATGAAATTAAGAACGTAAATTTAAAAATATGAGTAGTTTGTTAAACCCATGTATACGTATATAGCGTCTTTCTATCACGATTTTCGTTCCGAAACTCCTCGTACCAACCCAACAGACTTTCTGTTTATGCAGTTTTTTCCTTCTGCGTAGTGAGGTCATAGGATCAGATAACATTGCAATCTAGTTTAATTATAAAAACATTCACTCTTCCATAGTTCATTTATGTAAAAATATCTATGTCTAAAGAGTTTTAATTGTTTGTGTTTTAACGTTTAAAAAGAATACATTTTAACTAACACATTTTTTTTTAAAAATTCTAGGTTGATTTGTACTACATAACTAACCATAGCTTTAGTCTTCGCTTGCCATGTTCATGAATTTAAAATTCTATGAAATTAGTATTATTCTTAGTCGGGAAGGGAATTTTTCTTGATAGTTTTTATTCTTCAAAGTGATAGCTAGTAAAAGAACAAAAAGATGACTTACCATTAAAAGACGAATTTTATTGACTAAACATTTGTTGAACAGGACTGTTTGAAATGATTGCTTAAATTAGTTAATTAACAACCTCTTGTATGCATAACCTCCAATTTACAATCTACATAATTTCAACTTGAATAATCATGCAAATTGTTTTAAACCTTTAAGTTTATGGATTCGCGCAGTTAGTTAATTAACAATTCAATCCTTACACAACTATTTCTCAATTCCAAATGATAAGAAGTAATAAAACGACCTACGACCTGTCTGAAACAACCAAGAAAAATATATAACAATCTATCTACATAGGTAGTGTTTACGATAGAAGAATTTTACCAAATCCAAAAGTACCTAACGTTATTGAAACAAATTTATGCACGAAACATCACCGTAATATCCACATTTCCTCATAAATGCATGTCTTGTCGGAATAAACAAATATACGTCCATGAAAAACCTGCTTAATATCACAACAGCCAACCATATATGCAAACTTTATTATTCACCGACCGGAAATTGCATCTTCCCATACACACACATACATTCTCATCCACATCACTTCATATTCCCTTCCACTTCTTTATTACTACACGCCACCTTCCTCTATTAGAACGTATTTCCCTTTCATCTCAAGAAAATGCTTATTTAGGGGGAAAAACAACAGGCCCCATGAGAAATTTAACATTGTTTCCACCAACACATGTCCCAGTGTCCAGGAAGCGAACAAGAAGTGGCCAAGACACGGGATTATGGGGAAATGAGTTCTTGGGATGCCTGAGAGACAATTATGTCCATCTGGTGCTGTGGTTCTATTCATCAAAGTGCCACTGGCAATGGAGGGTGGGGGGTCACTTGGGTTCAATTGACCATGCGGGGAAGATGAATTGGAGGGGTTTTATGGGGCAAGTGATGTTGTTGCCCTCTTTGCGAGGAGGTTGAATGTTTTAAAGTGAGTGGAAGCAGTCTGGGTTATTTATTAGAGGACATTATGTTGTGTATCACATCCATTTATGTTTTGATGCGAATGCTTCTTTGAGTGAATAACAGGTTGTGTTCATGATTCAGAATCTTCAGAGATAAATGTAGGGGATCCGGCGAGAGTGGTTTGAAATATATTTTCCAAATGTAATTCAAATAATCTGCTGCATCAGTTTCGTGAAATCACAGGGGATATGTATGATAATGTATTTTTATATTTTAATACGTGCCACAGTTGACAAGGAATAATATATTAGTAAATATTATGAATTTACTAATCATTTGGATGATTATTGATAGCTTAAATTAATGTTTATAATGAACAAAAGAGAGTGAGATCTAAATTACTAATCAAAATGCCTGAAATTTTAACACTAATTACATAATACTCAAATATTAATTAACATAATAGTTAATTATGACTTATTTCTTATTTTAATATGCTTCAGAATCAGCGAGGAGGAGTGAGTTTGTTATTGATGAAATAGAGGGAACCGTTATTGAAATAGTTGGATAAATTACTGATTAAATAATGTAGATAGGGAAATATGTTAAAAACATGAAATTCCAATTAAACTTTTGATAATTTCTTGAAAAGAATGAACGAATATTCCATTCATACCATAAAATCACACGGTTGTCATGGGTCCTAATTTCTCATCGTACTCAAATCTCAAAGCAGTCGTGACCTTTCACAGATTTAAAACGAACAAATTAATTTAAGCTGAAGGTTACTGACAGGATTATTTATTTTTGTCCTCTGAAAAAAAAATCACCTACAGTCCATTAATAAAACTCCCTAATCATCAAAGTACGTAGAACATTAGGCTCTCTAATACTAAACTTTAAAAACAGCTTATGAATTGTTCACATCATTTATTCCTAAGTTTGGAGAAAAAAAAACTTAATTAGCGTTGTAATTTAGCACTTACGGCGCGTCACCCTATGAAACGCCAATTAATTTGCCACCTGGTTCCATTAATTTTTACCTTTAATGAAGTTATTTAATTAGGATCATCTGAACCAAAGCTTTTGTGGAAACTAGTATGGTAATAAATTAATTCTGAGGAAGATTTTTTAAAAGCGTTTAGTTGGGTTTATTGTTATTATGAAATTCCTTAGTAGATTCCCTTTTAGTGTTGATGTTTTTTCAAAATTTAAGTTTTGATGGAAGATTTCAACACCCTTTAATGATCTGCATGCGCACGCAATATAAAATTCCTAATTTGCGTGAAATACTTGTAGATCCGAACCTATACTAGAGTTTAACTTTACAGCTTCCCACAGTTTATAGTTATGTCCCTCAGTATCTAATCATAACATACTTTTCAGTTTAGACGTCGAGGGATTACTAAAAACACAAAAATTGAGAGTAAACTTCATACGTCAAAAATATTATCTTTCTGTTGAAAAAACAATAAGATTAATATTTTACATAATTTTTTTTTCTTTTAACTTAGAACTTAGATTTTGAGTTGCGGTTGGACAATTACATTAGGTTTATGTATATGGTGTTTATTCCTAGTACAGTCTAAGAGTAATACTTATACAGTAAACTCAGAGTAAAAAGTCCCTTTGGAGAGAATTCCTTGTTTAAAACTTGGTCGAAAGAGAACATGACAGAATCAGTTATTTATTTTACGTCACTCGGACTGGGATAGGGGCTCTAGTTAGCCTGAGCTAACCTAGCAAGAGCCTGAGTTTTTAAGAATTATTGATGAAACTCTGAGTTGATTACTTTTTAATTTATACTGGAGCGTAACTTAACTTATTTACAAAGTTATTCGATTCGAAGATTAATTTTTTTTTGTTAGAAGAGTAGTTGTCTTATAAATTTTTTTCGTTATGAAAGTAGTTTGCAATAAAAGCACCATTGTATTATATTTAAGATGTTATGAACAACCACTGTTCTTAATAGCTTATTATAGCTTAATAATATAATATAATTTTAAATTTATTCTCGCTTGTTTCTATAAAAAAAATTTTTAAGTTTTAAAACATTTTAAAGAAATGGTTAGCCTTTGATGAATCTTGAAAGACGTGCTGTAACCTAACCAGTGGTTGCCTAGAGTTTATAGCAAGAGAACTTAAAATTTTAAAAATTTGATCAAATAAATTTCCTATCAGTAACTAACCAAAAATTACTATAATTAGTTCAGCATGATGTATAAATTATAAATAAAATAATTTTGAAATGTACTAATTGGTAGATTGATATTAAGGGGAGCATATAAATTCATCACTTCACCCAAAGATCCAAAGCCCCAACACACACTGTAACGAAATTAAAATTTTTTAAATAAGAGTAAAAACTTAGACAACTTAGTAAAAACAATTAGAAAATAGTTTAATCTAGATATTTTAAAATTAAATTTTACCAACTATATGGTAACAAAACATTTTTGTTAAATGTTTGTTTTAATTGACCTTTACAATTAATCTGATGCAATTTAAATTATAATTTAAATTGTAAGGCTAAAATTAATAAAAATAAAATTTAATTAAGTTTAATTTTAATTGCAAGGTTTACGTTTAAACTATTTTGTCAATTTATATTGAAATTCACTAATGCCTGGTTGTTATCAATAGAATCCTTCTTTTTCCATCAACTTCATTGCAAAGAAACAATTAAAATTTTTAAAATGAGTAGTAGTTTAAATTAAATTATTCTCTCGATTCTTTAACCTACTTTGAAGATGCCTTCCACATCCAAGCTACTTTTTTTAATACTAGAAGATAATTTAAGCTGTTTAGACTCCACATCAATAAAAATTTTACTTAAAAACTTCCATGTTGATAGATAAAAATAGTAGACCTTAACAAATCTCTACTAAACAAAATAAATATAAATCTCTAAACTCAATGACGTCACGGTGAAGATAAATTGACCGTAATGGATGTTTTTTTCTCTGTTGAAAGAGAAATAACAGTTTTCCTATCACCAAACTTTTCATTATTTTTATTTTGGAATTACTTCTGATAAATTACGTCAGCTAACTACAAGCTAGTGGCTTTTGCAAAAAAAATGGTATACATGTCTTTGTTTGGGTAGAAATTTTTTAAGTGCAGATTTTGATAAGACAAGTGAACCGTTTATAAGAAGAGCTGATGAAAGCTTGGATAAGTAGTTAAAAATGCTTATTAAATCGCTTTTAAGAAGCAAAAGAAGTACTTTTCTAAGGGGTAAAATAATTTACCGAATAGTTTAATCCAGACTACCAAGCAGGCGTTCGTTGACACCTTAACTTTAGGTTGTTTCTATTACATAACCATTTAATTTAATTTAGTATTTCGTTATTTTTTGTTATTGCCTTATTTAAGTTTACATTGTTAGGTAATTTAATTTTTTTTGTTGAAACGAATTTGTGGCTTTTTTTAAATTCTCTTCTAGTTTTCAGATTTTTAAAAAAGAATAATAGTTCTAATTTTTTAGAATTTTAAAGTAGGGACGTTTGAAAACTTTTATATTAAGTAACTAATATTTAAACTAAAAGAAATGTGCTAGCAAAATAAAAATATGTAATACATGGATAGATGCAAGAAAATAAATATGGTAATGAAGTATCTGATAACTCCGCTCATTCATGACATTATTTTATTCTTGTCTTTATATTTAAAACATAATGTTATCTTTAGAATCCATATTATACTATAATAGTTTATTGTAATTTAATATTAACAATTTATTAGTTTTTTATCATTTGATCTTGTCTTTTAGTTAACTGAATAATTACTAATTACTAACCTATCAGTAATTAGAAGGCCGCGATAATTTACTAATTACATTCTTCATTGGCTAATTTGATTATTCTTTAGCTATTTGAAGATTTTATCTGTATTTATCCACAGATGAAAAAAGTTTGTTTTACAAAATTTTAAAAACGAATATTAATACCATTCTCTAATATTTTGTGTAAAAAGGGATAACAAATCTACATTGTCCTAAAAAATACGCCTAAATAAATTTGTTCATGGTTAATTTTGTGACAGCTTGTTCTGTTAAAATGAAATTTCCTATCAACAACTTTTTGCATTTATCCACAGAAAACCGAATATATGAAATAGGTAATAGAGAATAATAGGAAAAAATAATAAACTATCCTTTTTTTAAATATAGTCCCTATATTCCTTCTAATTTCTCATAATTTCTTTGATATTATGAGAACGATATCCCTCCTTTTAAAACCTCATAAAATCTAATACGTACTTACAAAAATTAAAAAACCTTAATACAACATCTGGTTTTTATACCCTATGTGGAGCCATAAACGTTATTGCCAAATCCTTTTCCCCTTTATTTCACATTCTTAACATTTCTGACTGAAACACTTAAGAGGTTCCATTACTAAAAAATCCCTGCTATTTTCCGAGTTTTCAAACTGCTTAATGTTAGTCCAGGCGTGAATAAGTATCTTAGATATTATTTAGCAAATGAGTCGTAAATGCTTTTACGGATTCCCGTTCTAATTTAATACTGAAGGAGACGATAGTTTTAAGACTTCTCTCATTATACCAGCATCACTTGAATGAGTAGGTGTTATTAAATTAATAGTTGAATATGTTATTTCTAACTTTCTCTATTAATAACAGTTAGTAAGTAGTATTGTTAAAATTTTAGAAAATAAATATAAGTTGAATAAAATAGTTGAGGTAAAGCATTCCTAGTAATTGTATGCTTAATTGTTTATTTTTAAAAATGTTATGTAAAAGTATCATTTTGTGATGGAACTGATTAAAAATTAGTAGCTATGTTCATGTTATTTTCTTTAAAATTACTTTCAAAACCGTTTACTCCTGACAATATCTTCTAGAAATTTTGTAATTAACACATACCAAAATGAAGAACCCTGTTGAAAAATAAGAAAAATGAACACGTTTATGATATTTTGATTCTAATCAATATAATAAATTTAAGAATATAATATTGAATAAATATTAAGTATAATAGTACTAATTACTTATTCGTATTTCGTATTTCACATTTAAATATCCTTAACATATTTTTGACATGAATTAGATTTTATTTCATTTGAAACATAGCTTAAAAAACTGTTAAAGTGTTTTAAAGCAATATTACAAACGGCTATAAAATGAATAATAATTTAGTACTAAAATAACATTAACTTGTATTATGTAAATTTTAATATAAAATTAAGCGATGAATAATATAAGATAAAAGCATATTTATTTACTCATTTATTCTTTCAAATAAACACTTTTAATAAATAATTTGATATTCAGAATAAATAATTCATTCAGAATAAAGTACTTGGATATTAATTTAAAAAGATACCCCCTGAACAGTACTAAACAACACGAAAAACCGATTCCAGTTTTTAATTTTATGCATTTTACGGTTTTAATTTATTTCATTACAAATTGAATCATTAGTTTGAGATATACTGTAATTAATGGTTAAGTTTCATGAAAAACAAATAGATTGAATGAAAAGAAAAAAAAAACACTCACGTACATACTTTTTATCCTTCTTACTAATAGTACTAAAAAACAAAAAGTAAAAGCTTTATCCATTGGCATAAAAATCCTCTAAGGGAATTTCTGTAAGACGGAGTACTAAAATGAAAATGTTATTGATAAATACACAAAAGTAATTAATTTATGACGATGGCTTTGGGGGTTTATATATAACTCCAATGCATGACAACTTAATTGAATCATTCTCCATAACTCGATACATTCTTAATTAAAGGCAATTTGGGACAAGGTAATTGATTCGGTTCTAGTATATTACAATGTCTACTGAGTAGGCAGCTCCAGGCCTCTCCCTAGTTAGGATCTTAATAGCCCTGGAAGAAATTAATATTTGCTCTCTCAAAAATGTTTAGATCTCTTTTTACAAAATCTGGCTTTAATACACTAATTAAGCTTATAGAAGTTGATTTGTAGCTTGTTATTTAAACCTTAATTTTTTAGGATCTATTACATAACAATTAGCATAACATACAGCAAATAAGTTGTACAATATAGCTTTTCAAAATTTCTGAACAGTTAATAATTTTATCAATTACTGTTAATCAATTACTTTTAAAATTTATTATTTTTACTAATTATTCGAATTTTTACTTTTAATTTACAGAATATCTCTGAATTTATCTTTTAATGTAAAAAATATTTATAAAAACCACGGTTTTATTTATTGTATTAACTTTTAAATTTTACAATTTCTTTTAATTGTATGATTTAATTTCCTTTTTAAGTGTCAAAACATCCCAAAGTTGTTAAACATTAGACGGTAATAAAACTTTGAACCAAAAATATTTTTTACAAAATCAAATGAAACGTATACGAAATTAATTAATGCTGCAAAAATGTAAGAGAAAATATTGAAGCAGTTTTCAATAAAATTTTTACATTTGATTGCAAAAGTAGAAAGCACCAACAAAAGAAAAAATTACAAAATGCAACATAACTTCTTCCTTCAAACCCTACAAACTTTCAAAAACCAGTTCATTAAACCGATTCAATTCACCACGAAAACGAATCGCTTCCTATTAAAATAAACTTTTAATGAAACTTCCGAGTGAGGATAATAATAAAAACCAAGGAAGAAAGTCTTTTCCCGTCGACTGCACAAAAAAAAGATATACACAACAGTCTCGACACAAAAAAAAATAATAAAACCCTAAACTCCCACTTCGCCATTGGTATGCAAGCTACTACCAAAAGACCCAACCGAGAGTAAAATGGAAACGAACGATATCACCCAAAGCTAAACATTCGCTTGGCGACAAAAACATAAAATAACCCAGACTCGATGAGGCTTAAAATCAAACGAACCGTGGTGACTCAGTCCTTCTGGAGTTAAACTGAGATAAACCCTTGCAATTCTTATCAAGCGTTTTATCCGCCGGTGTCGCCATCTGGCGGCAGATTGTGCTAAGCGTTCTCCGCCACTTTAGTGCTTTTATACTGGTGAGTTGAGATAACAATGTCGTTTGTCCTCGATAATTTGTTGTTTTTTGCGAGTGTGCGAAGGGAAATAAGTAGTTTGAAGCGACGCAGTTTGTGTTATGAAGAGCTTGTTGCGAAGATTCGGGCCTCGGAGCTAAGTTCTTTTCGGGCAATTCGAAGAGGCTTATGTGTCTGGCTGGGGACTGGAAGGAGGAAATATTTTTGTCTTTTGAGAATTCCCTTATTATTGTTAGGGTGTTTGAAATGGAATTGTATTGAAGAACTGTCATAAACATGGGAGTTAAGAGGGATGGTGAAGAATAGTGTGAAAAGGAAAATAGTTAGGTATTCGCGAATTTAATGCTTGCAGGAATATGAATTTCGTTAGGTGAGTAGGTAGTAAAATTTAAAATATAAATATAGTATTACTGTCTGTCTATCACAAGATGAGCTCTGGACTAGTTGCCTGGTTGTGCCGGTTGCTAATAGAAAGAATAGAGCATTTTCAATCACATGGCTCGGACCTAACAACGGCCTTAGCAACATAAATGTTTCAGTTTTTTGCCCTACAGAGGTTAACAGTTACAGAAAATGACTGGCCTCGGAATTCTTCTATTGGAGTATTTGCAATCACGTGACCCTATACTTAAAAACCGCCTTTGCAACATATACCTAGTTACCTAGCAACCGCCTTAGCAACAGTTAAAAGCCCTACAAAGGTTAACAGTTAAAAGAAATTAGCTGGTCGTGACGTCACCTGAAAACACTCTATACTAAACTTATTGGTGTAGGAAAATTAAATGAGAGCTCATCTTGTGATAGACCAGACAGTATTCATATTTTAGATTTTACTGTCACAAGTCATCGAATATTACCACACACAAGTCATCGAACCTATATTATATTTTTATGAAATGAAAATGTAATAAATCACTATTATCGTGATTTATTCGTAGTTAATTTTATGTTTAGTTTTACTTATTAACTTAATAAATAGAACATTAACTTTAAAAGAAGATTATAAGAGTAAACTGGAGAAATTACCTGACGGCGTTCTTTTTTTTACAAACTCGTAAGAACTAAAGACGTAAAAAATAAAAGCTTATATAGCATTTTATTATTGAAGCTTGTATATGAATATCAAATTAGACATAAAGACCTAGAATATATTTTAAAAACGACATAAACTATTGGCCATCAGTAAACGTATAAACATAACCTTCAATGCAGCTATACTCGACAGCAACGTTTCCTGACCCTATGACGTCACAAATAAACAAAGTAGATCCCAGCGCGGTGTTTGAATTTTTAGCGAAATGAAGAAGGTCGATTTAAAAATATGATTATTTTGTTAAACTCAAGTATAAATAGTTTTTTCACGATTTGCGTACCGAAACTCCTTTTAGCAACCCAACAGGCTTTCTGTGTACGCAGTCTCTGCTTTCGGGAAGTGACGTCGTAGGATCAGGAAATGTTGCTGTATATATAGTACCGTGCTGAGTTCATGATTCTAAAAAATAACGTTACGAACTACTATCATCCATGTAACACACTTGTTTTTTATTTCCTTTAAGAAATAAAAGCTATAAAAAATTCGAATTACCTTCTAGAATCTGTAATATTCGAATAACTATATTTTTAAACTTATGCAAGTAAAATTTCAAACAGTGAAAATCGAAGTGGGGAAAATGGTGGTTCCTATCTTTTATTTTCTCTTCTAAAAAAACTTTGATCAATGTTTGAATTTTGTAGCTTTAAAGACTTTCTAAAGAAACTAGCATGTGAAGGTTGGG